>CM060873.1:25267077-25291984 GCA_030737845.1 Acorus calamus
ACTTCAAACCTTCAAGCTCGTTTTTCTACTTGGCTCTTCATGCTATATTGAGCACAAGTGAATCGAATTGGGAGGAGAAATTTGAGTTGTATAGAAGCTTTGGTTGGTCTGAGGATGATATCCTCTCAGCTTTCAAGAAGCAGCCTCATATTATGGCAATATCAAAAGATAAAATGAGGAAGATGATGGATTTCTTTTCGAAGGAACCAGGATTGGGGCTATCTGTCGTTTCCCATTACCCGAATCTATTGCTGCTTAGCTTGGAGAAGACAATCATTCCGAGATGGTCAGTCATCTGTGTCCTGATGTGACATGGAATTCTGAACAAAGATGTGAATTTTTACACGATTTGCTGTTCGAAGGAGAAGATATTCTTAGAGAAATACGTGATCAAGTACCAGGAGAAGGTTACTCAAGTGTTGGAGGCCTACCAAGGGAAGACAGTCATTGGGGGTTGAGACATTTGAGCGTAGAACTTGTTCGTCGGAATGAGAAATTGTAGTTGATTCTTTGCCAACAACTCTGGTGAGTAATTGCATTCTTCTCTGATTTGCATTCTGTTTTGTTTTGCAGTCACCTCTTTCAATTCAAGAATGTTTTAAAAACTCGTATATTTTAGTACATTGTGTTGTCGTATTCATAAGATAAATTCCTTTCCTTTTTTCACTGGAATACAGTTTAAGCATACATTAGCAGCTTGCCAACTTGCCTCAAGCACCAGTGAAGAATGGAATATCTGGGATGTTTTTTTTTTGTTCAAATTTCTATTAAGTTATGCAAATCTACACAACATTTTTACGGATCTTCTTAACACAATGAAGCAAATAAAGACAGCAATGTGAGTACCAAAGTAGGATGAAGTGGGGGAGGGAGGATTTTTGCAGATCTGCCATCAGGAGTGCTTAGAACTTGTGAGCTCTGCCAGACCCAATCAGACCAATGGGCAATTTGATTTTTCATTCTTACCCCCAAATTCCATTGAGCTAATGATCCGCCAGATGACATAGTTTCACTTGGCCACCTTCTAGGTTTAACCCACTTTTCATTTTGAATAAATTTACTTACTGTTGTTTCATTTGGAGAACCAAAGAATTTTAGATACCTGTCTCCCAAGTGTTGTTTAATGTCTTCTTCCTCAACTTTTCCTTTGCCAAGCTATAGAATAAGCAGTAATTGGTTGAACTCCCAGATTGACTTCTTCCTATGATACCTCCCTTGTATCCATTTCACCCAGACTTTCTTGTACCTATATCCATAGGTGAACTTCCTGAGCAGCTGTGTTCCATTCATCCACACTTTATATACCCAGACCACCACCTGAGATAGGTAGAGTTACCTGAGCCAAAGTTCACATGGTGCATCAAATGCTTTTTGGATCATATTGCATAAATGGAATCACGTTATTTAAATTTTTGCTAGGTGTTCAGCATTTTTTTTTGTTTGGTACATAACTGAGGGCCTTAGAGCAAAGGAACTTCAGTTAGGGGTGTTGTTCTCTTTAGCTTGATTTACTGCATAAGAAATTCCCTCTTCTCAAACTTCACCACCTTCCTAAGTTTCCTGGATGTTGCTGCAAGAGCATTTTCAAGATTTGTGATGGATTAACTCGATCTATGTAGATGAAGGATATGTACTTCGATGGGTTCTGGTTGAGTTTGATGAGGAATGCCCCTGTTGTAGTACATAGTTGCGTGGACGGTTACAATTCATGAAAGTTTAACGAGTTCAGTGGTGTTAATTTGTGGTGAAATCTCACTTCACACTGTTGGATGCATCCAGATAAAACATGAAATCCTGACATTTTTTTCCTTCAGAACTTTTGCTCGTCTGGCATGGTTTTCTCCATAGGTCTTGAATTCGAAAATCCCCAGCTTACCTGCTGTACGTGGACTGTGAGCTATTCTTTCTCGCCATCCAAATAAAACTTATCAATATCAATATGTTCCTCCAGAAGTATTTAGTTTTCTCTTTGTACTTCTGATGTTTTTATGGATAATGAACACGCTGAAGTTGTGCTCTCATGAAAGATGGATCTGATATTATCAGGTGGTGCATCCTATATGATTTGAAAAAGGTGAGTGCATTATTCATTATGTTGTGGTTCCCAGGTTTTTCTAACCCTATTTGACTTGAAAAAGGTGAATGCATGTCTGATGTCCCTAAGATGAAGTTTTATTTGAAACATGGTAAATCAGTTATTGGAGAAGAACACTCTATTGGGAGACATTGTCATATCAAGCCGGGCTACTTGAAATTTTTCAAAAAAAAATAATGTACCAAAATCAGTTTATGCATATCTGCATCATTTGCCACTCTGCTGACCTGATGAACAAAGGAGGAACAGAGGTCTGGAGTCTCTGGCAAAATCAAATATCCTATGTTACAACACAATATCAATAAAGTTAACAGTAGTCTGATATTTTCAAAAGTCTGTCTTACTGAAAAGTATAACTCCCATCTCATGGACTCGTGGGTTATCCTTTGATTGAGCACTCAAATTCCAAACCGATCAACCCCAGGTGCGGAATAACTCAATAATAATAGGGAATAAGAAATCAAAACTGTTTGTTTTATAAAAATAAACTCTAGTTGTATCCGGATAAGTTACATGAAGCCCTAATAAGCATTTCTTGTACGTATTCCTGAACGCAGACAATTTATGCAAAATAAAATTGTTATTTAAAAAGTGATATTTTTTGTAGTTTAAATTTATAGATTATAGATTATATAACTTATAGATTATAACTTTTTTTATAATTAGTAGACATGTTTGTTGTAACTGTTTTAAAAGCTGTGTAATAGTAAAAAAATAATATTATTAGTAAAAAAGATCAAAGGCATACAAGTGTTCAAAATAAAAAATTAAAAGCATTTTAAGTCATCTCCAGTCCTTACTCAAACTTATATTTAAATTTTATTTAAAATTTAAGTAAAAGCTTGATTTGATATAATGTGTTTCTAATATCACTTTATGTTTTATTCAAATCTTTTAAAAATTTCACATCTTCTTCTAATTATTTCCTATAAACATTTTCAAAGTCCTTCTAAACATTTTTACTATTCAATTTTTCTTTTCTTCAAAATATTTAAATTTAAAAATTAGGATCATCCAATATTTTTTTTAAAAAAAGGAAAAGTAATATTTTTTTATTGGAGTAAAAATAAGAAGTTAAAAAATAAAGATAAAGACTTAAGAAAGAAGATTTTTTTTTTTCTTTTTTCAAGAGATGGTAAAAATTTTGGGAGTGGGAAAACATCTAATATAATTAAATTAAAAGTGAATTTGGGTAAAAATTTGAGTAAAAACTTGATTTTGTATGAGTATGGGTAAATGGTTGGAGATGATTTTGAGTGATTTTTATTCAAATTTAAGTTTGAGTAAATGTTTGAGTATATGATTAGAGATGCTCTAAGCTATAATCTCCAAAGTATCACTTTCACAACTTAGGGATCATGATTTTTTAAAGCTGTTAACTTAATAAAATTCAATAAATTTAAATAAATATGTAACAACGGTTTATTTAAAAAAATTTATAATCCTCTGCTCATAAGTTTTAACAAACATTACTGTTTTTGAGGGCTGAAGAGATGAATCACTGAGAAATCTGAAATGAGAGACGCTTTTTAAGTTTTAATAATGTCACCCAAATGTTTGTGTTTTTGTATATGTGAAGGCAGCTTTTGTTTTTGTTTTAGGTACTGTTTGGCTTGGCGTCCTGCACCTCTGCGTCCGTTGAAGCGCTCGTCTGTCGAATCTATGTTTCAATGCGTCCGAATCGCGAGAGAGAGATAGACGTCGAACGCACATTTTCATTTCAAACGCGAAAGTCAGTTATTGTGTTTGTTTGGGCGGTAGCGGTGCACCGAGTCGGTCAACGCGAATGCGTTCAAACCGCGCTCCAAAATGGTACCTTAATGTCTCCCAAATGCTTATGACGGCTCGATACTATTAATCATGAATCCTCTATTTTGAAAACAATGGTTGATGATGGGCATTTACTACCACACGTGTGAACTAATTTATATATGATATCTCTTATGTTATTCGGGATAAGCATTAGTCTTTTTTACTGTCTCAAATACGATAATCATGTTTTTATCTTTATTTTTAAATCATATATCTCATAGATAAAATATAAAATATATACTCAAATGAATTAAATGATATCATTTATAAAAAAAATTAAATTTTTTTAATAAGGTATATACTTTATTTTTAAATCATATATCTCATAGATAAAATATAAAATATATACTCAAATGAATTAAATGATATCATTTATAAAAAAAATTAAATTTTTTTAATAAGGTATATAACTTGGGGTTAACGAAGTGTATAAAACTACATTAGAACTGTAAAAAGACTTAATATAACATGCTCACATAGAATATGTCTTATCTTTTATATATACATAAATACTTAAACTGCCGGCCAAGATGTTGGGGTTCTTTTAGAGCTGGAATGTGAGGTCAGCAGTAGAGAATTCATCCAACGTTGGAGGAAGTCCATTTTTGAATGTATAGTTTTTTTTATTTATTTTAAAGTAGACGCATGCAATCATTACATGAATTAATTTAAGTGAGATTACATAACTGTGGTATGATAAATAATGGAAGAAAAAACAAAAAAGTGACTAGCGAAGAAGAAATTGTGTCAATTATTTTAACCCCATGTTTTTTCAATTCCACCCCGTTAGATGATCCACCCGTCCAAAATATACATATATAACACATCACACTCTAAAACCCACCCCATAGATGTTTCATGTTTGTTTTCTGGCCGCCAGTGAATCTGCGTGTGGCAATCGGAGCCTCCACCAGAGAGTATTTTTTTTTTTTTTTGGCATTTCATTTTAGGGTGGGATCAGTTTACATGGGGGTGGGATAGGTAGGGGGTGGGTTTATTTTTTTCAAAAGTACATGAAAACATGTTTTTTTATATATTCAGGATGGGTGGGATTCTTGTTTGATGGGTGGGTATATAGCTCCCCAAAGGAAATGGGTGCAAGGTTTTTAAATTGTAAAAAAAGGACCGAGTCCTTTCTAAAGAAAAATCTCCAAGTTGTCTATAGTAAGACATCGGCAATGATTCAAACCAACATTCTCTGAAGAAACACGTCAGAATCAGACATGAAAACTCTCTTTAAAAACAGAGCATTAGAAATCTGAGAATCCCAATGTGACGAATGATGCTCTTGCGATTTGCCAAGTATACCTCTTCAAATACAAAGGTTGAATCACCTCCTAATATCAGCACTTCTTATTACATTCTCCATAAAACAATGTGTGGGCATTCATTAGAAATACATATACACCACAAATAACTTTTAGAAGAACATATTGACTTTTTTGTGACGAGAAACCTCAACAAGAGTTCAAAAAACCCCAGGTTATACACTTATACAGTAACTCAAGCTACAGTAACACAAGCTAAAGAGATAAGAATGACCAAAAAAAAAAAAAAATGGTGCTCTCGGGTCCTCAATTATGTAGCATATTGAGATTCTTTCCAAATGCAGAACCCTGTAACTATTGATATGATGTAGGAATAGAATGGATTGCATCAATGAAATGGCCCTGCTTTAATGTAAGTACATTATGCGATTCCATTTTAAGCACTATGTTCTGTGAAACTCTTTACTACTACTTGAGGCAAGAATAAGTACTTGCTTTGCTTCACGCTTTGGGGAAGCACTGAAGTTGAGGGGAAAGATGAAAACAATGCTAATCTCATTACTATGACTAGCAACTGGAGAATGCAATTGTTTAGCAGTTTTGGGACATGGAATTTATGCAAATGAGCATCATGTAGACATGGTTCAAAGAACTGTCAACCATATTGGTAAAGAAATTTTTCTGTAAATAGTATAAAGTAGCCCTACAAAACAAAGACAATGCAGGTTTGCATTTCATGTGTTCAATGTTCCCATCCACATAAAATGCCCCAGTTTTCTTATTAATCGAATATTAATCTATTTAAATTCCATGCACAATGTTGATTAAGAAATCTAATACAATACACTAGAAAACACAAACATTTTAATGAATACATGTCCTGTCTGTGTAGACATGACATGACACGCATTAGACACGTGTAGACATGAGATGATGGACTGTTGTATCACTATTTATTCATCTTGAGCCGTCCATTTTAAAAGCAATGGTTGCTGGGCATCTGCATCCACTCGTGTTTAATTACACAAATACATGATAAAGGCAAATAGCACAGCTACACTTAATATTTTACAGTCTCCAATGCTGTGTCATTTACCTCATAACCCTCTCTTTAAAAAGGTATATATATATATATATATATATATATATATATATATATATATATAAGTCGTGATATTATACGGTCGTGTAGTCGTGCGGTCGCGATTCACGGGCTGTCGATCACGGGTCCATCGCATCGGACGGTCGGATGCGATTCACGTCGACCGTTGGATGCGATGGACCCGCGATCGGACGACGCACGTCGAATCCGCACGACCGCACCGACCGCATATTATCGGAAATATATATATATATATATATATTCTTCATATTTTATAAATGATATCATTCAATTTATTAAAATATATATTATATTTTTTATTAAAATATATACATCATTGATGAGCTATATGATTTTTAAAAAAACAATGAAAACAAGCGCACAGTATGTTTAAAACTATACAAAATACTGTGTAACATTTCCCAGGGCAAAAACAAGCTGTTGTCAAGCTTCAACTCAATTTTCTGCAGCAGCCTAGTCCGGTGATCTGGGCATTAATAGATATCTCAATTTCATGAAAGAAATGTACATGATCAAATGAATTGAATGCGTGTATTATTATATTTTTCATAGTTGAGTATATATTTGGATAATAGAGTATATACGTGTATCCTTGTTTGAAGCACTAATGGGGTTTTGGTCAAAATCTCTTCCAGTGAAGCAAATTCACAAATGAAAATCCAGAAGAAAAAAAAAGTTACTTTTTTCAATTGATAGTGCCCTCAAAATAACTTACTTTGACACTTTTTTCTTTAAAAAAAAAAATTAAAATTTAAGTTGCCCTATTGATGTGGAATGATGTATACAATTTCTCCCTCAATAGTGCTTCCCAATAAACTTTTCTCCAACAACTGAGCTACCACACTTCAGACCAACATTCTCTGAAGCAGCACATCAGACATGCAATAACAATTTCTATCTTTACATTGAGCATTAGAATGCTTGTGACTTGTCAAAGCAAATATCTTCAAATATAAAGGATGCATCACCTCCTAATATCAGGTCTATCTAGAGCACAACTTCTTACATTCTCCATAAAAAATGGCGTGGACATTCATTTAAGAAATATATATACACCTCAACTAACTTTTAGAAGAACACATTGACTCTCTTCTTCTGAGACTTGAAACCTCAACAAGAGTTCAAAACACTCCAGGTTCACATAATAACTCACAAACCGTGTACACAAGATATGCCTGTGCGCGCTAAACTCTTAAAATTTTTGAAAAACCTCCTGCAACACAAGATTGTGACTTTCTGATAACTATTTGTATGGTTTATACTCACAAAATTAAATGATATTAAAGTCTTAATGCAGTTGAAACTAACATGCCACGGTATTCATATCAAATTTTTATAGTTTCTGTTTGTGTACTTCAATGTTCCAAATAATCATAATAGCACATATATATTATTTATTTATTCATTGGTGTGTCTTTATGGTGTACGCGTCCTGATTTTTCAAGATTTTTCATGTTACCATATTCCTATTGTGTTGTATCCCGTAACTGTCTCCATACTTTATGCTATCTCAGATACGGGTTTTGCCCACACTATCCAAACTTTTCTTACCTCCTCTCATGACCCATACGAGCACATTTAGAAATGCAACAAATGAACTTCTTGGAAACACATAAACAGATGTATATGTATACTGACGAATAAAAGTCGCCTCATGTGTACAATTAATACTAGAATTCAGATTACTCAGGTTGTTATCCTTGTACCAAAGAAATAAATTGAGAAACTGCTAGTCAGCACCTGGTATTCTATTGATGCAATGTATAGGCATAGAATGGATTATATCAATGGAGTGCTTCTGCTTCAACATGTACACAGTGCACTTCCATTTATGCAATATGATCTGTGAAATTCCACACTTCACTATTGCATGAGGCAAGTTCCAAATGTATGCTTCGACTGAACTCCAGTGGGAAAAAAGAAGGAATTTCATTGCCAACTACAATCACACAATATATTGAAAAACAAAATTGAATTGAAAGAAGTGATTGCAAGACAAAGACAGACCACAAATCAGAGGAGAATGCAACTGCTTACCAGAGTTGGGAAACAAATCATCTACCAATGCCTCACCCCTGACGAACAAGTTCCGGGCTCAAACGTCTCAACCCCCAATGACTGTCTTCCCTTGGTAGGCCTGCAACACTTGAGGAACCTTCTCCTGGTACTTGATCACGTATTTCTCAAAAAACAATTTCTCCTTCAAAGAGCAAATCGTGTACAAATTCACATCTTTGTTCAGAATTCCATGTGACTTCAGGACACGGATAACTGACAATCTCGGAATGATCGTCTTCTCCAAACTAAGCAGCAATAGATTCGGGTAATGGGAAACGACAGATAGCCCCAATCCTAGTTCCTTTGAAAAGAAATCCATCATCTTCCTCAATTTATCTTTTGATAGTGCCATAATATGAGGCTGCTTCTTGAAAGCTGAGAGGATATCATCCTCAGACCAACCAAAGCTTCCATACAACTCAAATTTCTCCTCCCATTTCGATTCACTTATGCTTGTTATGGTGCCAAGGGCCACATCGAAGAACGAACTTGAAGGTTCGAAGCCCATTGCCTTAACTTTTGTTAAAGCCTCAGTAAATCGATCAAGGTGAACCTGAAGAAAACATCTGGGTTGCCGTTTGATCAATGCGGAGATTCTGGAATTGGGCACACCATGGTCCTGTAACAACCCAATTTTTGAGCCCATCAAATTGTGGAGGTCCTTGCTGAGAAGCCACGACGCACGTTTGACGGTCGAGATGATAGCCTCGTCAGTGCCAAGAATGCCCTTTAGAAAACCATAGGCGGGCACTATCTGGTTGTCTAAGCTACTGGCCAAGATGGTGGGGTTCTGTGAGAGGAGGAATATGAGGTCAGGGGTCGAGAATCCGACGTCACGGAGGAAGTCCATCTTTGGCTTTATAGTCTTGTCTTGATTGGATAACAGAAGTTGGGGGCAGCAGGAGATCATTTTGGCGATCTGGGTATCGGTGAAACCATGGTTTTTGAAGAATGCAAGAACTGAATTTGGGTTTTCTGTGGTTTTGAGTTGTACCCATTTGGAAGCTTTGACGGCTGAATCGGGGGACAACCCACAAGATTTCACGAGGTAGGAGACCGTAAAGTCCGATGCTTTCGTGGTGGAGATAGATTTGAGACATGGGTTTTGGAAGAAGCACAGGTGGGTTTCGATTGAATCTCTCCGACTCACTATTTGGGTTAGGTTTTTACGGACGAGACGAAACATCGCAATTGAAAGAAGGAAGAAAAACTTACTGTTTTTGAACGAAATGGGGGCTGAAGAGATGAGCCACTGAAAAAAATCTCGAAAGTTTGAACTGTGAAGAAGAAGAAGAAAGGAAAGACTTTCTATTTCTATCAAATGTTCTTTTTGTTCAAAGAAGAGAGTTTTTTTAACTTTTTGTCTACGCAAAATTGCACATAACAGCCTCCATGATATACAGAGAGATTTGTTTTTTTAATTATATTTTAATTCTCATTAAACAAATAGTAATAAGTGATTTGGTGAGAGATGAATAATAGATCATCACTTATTTTAAATGACAACTCTCTTGTGTATAAGTGTTTGTGTTTTGGGGAATATGTGGGAGATATGTGTACTAAATAATGTCATGTATATTTTTACACATTGGAATAGAGAAATCATAATAAATAATTTCACTCTCAAATTAGTTATCAAGGTTTAGTATAACTTATCCAACGAACAATTTGATTTCTTATTTTCTATTTTTGGGTTATTCTGCACCAAGAATTTCTGAGTGCTCAATCAAAGGATAACTCATGAGTCCATGATAGAGGAGGTATACTTTTCAATAAGATTACTGTTGAAAGGAAAATGTTACACTCAATCACATTCACCAACTAAAACTCAGACCTCACATGTTTTAATTTGTTTAAAATAGTAAATATTATCCAATGAGATATATGCTTTGATAAAAAGTGTATATGACTCTATTTCGAGTTGAATGAACCTATTTTTAGTAAATGTAGGAAATATTTAATGAGGTATATACAATATCTAACGAGATACATGCTTCACTAAATTTCTAACATGGTATATAAAACTGTGTTTTAAACTGAAAAAAATGAATAACAACACTCCCGTTGAAAATATCAGACTATTATACTATTATTAACTTTATCATTTTTTTCTCTTATGCAGTTGTGTTGTGATGAAGAACAGGAATTCTGTTCCTCCTGGTGTTCATCGGGTCAACAGAGTAGCAAATGATGCAGGATATGCAATAAACTGATTATGATTTATTTATTTTTTTCCAAAATGTTCAAGTAGCCTGGAATGATATAACAGTGTCTCCCATTCCCAATGGAATGTTCTTTTCCAAGAGCTACCCTGCTTCATATCAAACTTTATCTCAGGCAGGCAGGCAGCATATCAGACATGCATTCACCTTTTTCAAGTCATAGGACTAGAAAAACCTGGGAACATAAAATAATGAATGATGCATTCACCATTTTTCATGTCATGTGCTAATGTCAGGTTCATCTTTCATGAGAGCACAACTTCAGCTCGTACATTCTCCATATTAACATCGCCATTCATTAGAAGTACATATAGACCACAAAATACTTTTGGAGTATCATGTTGATAAATTTTACTTGGATGATGAGAAAGAATAGCTCACAGACCACATACAGCAAGTAAGCCGGGGGCATTCGAATTTGAGACATATGGATAAAACCAAGTCATACATATTGATAAGTAAGAAATGCATGTACTATAAGAAGTGCAAAAGTTCCGAAGGAAAAAAAACAGAGAGTTGAGATTTCATGCTTTATCTGGCGTGAAACAAGAATTGATTACAACTTAACGTCACACAACTCTGTAGTACAACAGAGGCATTAGTCATCAAACTCAACCAGAACCCCTAATCAAAGTACATCTCCTTCATTTACATATAAGGCCCTCAATTATGTACCACACAAAAAAAGAATTGTGCTGAACACCTAGCTAAATTTACATAATGTGATTCCATTTATGCAATATGATCCGAAATTCCATACATCACGACATCACGTAAACTTGGCTCAGGTAACTCTGCCTATCTCAGGTGGTGGTCTGGGTATAAAAAGCGTGGCTGACTGGAACACAGGTGCTCAGGAAGTTCTCCTCTGGGATATAGCTACAAGAAATTGTGCGGGTGAAATTGATACATGGGAGGTATCTTAGGATTATAAAGAAGTCCATCTGGGAGGTTCAGCCAATTACAGCTTGTTCTGTAGCTTGGCAAAGGAAAAATAATATCTAATCAGACCCGCGAATCGAGGAAAAGGGCGTTAAACAACACTTGGGAGACAGGTATCTGAATTTCTTTAGTACTCCAAATGAAACAACAGAAAGTAAATTTAATCAAAATGAAAAGTGGGTTAAACCTAGAAGCTGGACAAGTGAAACAATGTCATCTGGCCGATCATTAGCTCAATGGAGGTTGGGGGTAAAGAAGAGGATGATTTGATCTGAAACCCAGTTTTTATGGAGTGTTATCAATCAGACAAACATGCAGTCAGAAAGAAAAATCAAATTGCCCATTGGTCTAATTGGGTCTGGCAGAGCTCTCAAGTGTCTAAGCACTCCTCCTGCCTTTGGATGGCAGATTTGCAAAAATCATCCCTCCCCCACTTCATCCAACTTATGGTACTCACTAAGTATTCACATTGCTGTCTTTATTTGTTTCGCCTCATTGTGTAAGCAGATCTGTAGAAATGTTTTGTACATTTGCACAACTTAATAAAATTTTGACCCTTTAAAAAAAAATCCATCCGAGAAATTCCATACTTCACGTCTTCACTAGTGCTTGAGGTAAGTTGATAATCTACACTTAAACTGTATTCCAGTAAGAAAAAGGAAAGGAATTTATCTGATGAATACGACAACACAATGTACTAAAATATATGAGTTTTTAAAACAGTCTTGAATTGAGAGAGGTGACTGCAAAACAAATACAGACTGCAAATCAGAGGAGAATGCAATTGTTCATCAGTGTTGTTGGCAAAGAATCAACTACAATTTCTCATTCCGACGAATAAGTTCTACGCTCAAATGTCTCAACCCCCAATGACTGTCTTCCCTTGGTAGGCCTCCAACACTTGAGTAACCTTCTGGTACTTGATCACGTATTTCTCTAAGAATATCTTCTCCTTCGAACAGCAAATCGTGTAAAAATTCACATCTTTGTTCAGAATTCCATGTGACATCAGGACACAGATGACTGACCATCTCGGAATGATTGTCTTCTCCAAGCTAAGCAGCAATAGATTCGGGTAATGGGAAACGACAGATAGCCCCAATCCTGGTTCCTTCGAAAAGAAATCCATCATCTTCCTCATTTTATCTTTTGATAGTGCCATAATCTGAGGCTGCTTCTTGAAAGCTGAGAGGATATCATCCTCAGACCAACCAAAGCTTCCATACAACTCAAATTTCTCCTCCCAATTCGATTCACTTATGCTTGTTATGGAGACAAGGGCCACATTGAAGTACGAACTTGAAGGTTCGAAGCCCATTGCTTTAACTTTTGTTAAAGCCTCAGTAAATCGATCAAGGTGAACCTGAAGAAAACACCTGGGTTGCCATTTGATCAATGCGGAGATTCTGGAATTGGGCACACCATGGTCCTGTAACAACCCAATTTTTGAGCCCATTATATTGTGGAGGTCCTTGCTGAGAAGCCACTGCGCACGTTTGATGGTCGTGATGACAGCCTCGTCAGTGCCAAGAATGCCCTTTAGAAAACCAAAGGCGGGCACTATCTGGTTGCTTAAGCTATATCTCAAGATGTAGGAGTTCTTTGAGAGGAGGAATGTGAGGTTGGGGGTTGAGAATCCGACGTCACGGAGGAAGTCCATCTTTGGCTTTATAGTCTTGTCTAGATTGGATAACAGAAGTTGGGGGGAGCAGAAGATCATTTTGGCGATCTGGGTATCGGTGAAACCATAACTTTTGAAGAATGAAAGAACTGAATCTGGGTTTTCTGTGGTTTTGAGTTGTACCCATTTGGAAGCTTTGAGGGCTGAATCGGGGGACAACCCACAAGATTTCACGAGGTAGGAGACCGTAAAGTCCGATGCTTTCGTGGTGGAGATCGATTTGAGACATGGGTTTTGGAAGAAACACAAGTGGGTTTCGCTTGAGTCTCTCCGACTCACGATTTGGATTAGGTTTTTACGGACGAAACGAAACATCGCAGTTGTAGAAAGTGAAAGAAGAGGAAAAACTTACTGTTTTGAAGTTTGAATGAAATGGGGGGCTTAAGAGATGAATGAGCCACTGAAAAAAAATCTCTTCAGAGTGTGACCTGTGAAGAAGAAGATGTTGTGTGTGTGTGTGTGCAAATAACAGCCTCCGTAACATACAGATAGAGAGATTTGTGTTCTTCTTATATTCTCATTAAGCAAAATGTAATAGGGAGAAATAAGACATCATAATAAGGGGCCGTTTGGTTCGACTTTTAATCAGTACTTATACAACTTTTTACTGAAAATAAGCTTTAGGCCTGTTTGGTTGGGGGTCAAATAAGCTCATATGGGTTCCTCGTTCAGACATTTTTTCAAGCAAATTTTAAGCCCATCGAAAGTCACTTATTGGATTCGGATTCAGTACTCAGCGTTTTTTCCCTGGTGTGAAAATACCAAAGTGCCCCTGACTTCCCCTGGTATTTACATAGGGTATTTAAACCCTCTTTTCCAACCAATCTCTTCTCTCTCTCCTCACTTTCACTGCGGCGATTTCACAGTTTCAAACCCTAAAAGGGGCGACTTCATCCTCTTCGAAGGGAGCGCCAAATCAGTCCGGATTTTTCAACCTCTGAAATGGAAGATGGAACATTGATGTTCCTCTACTGATCCAAGGAACTCGAAACATGTGAAATCAGTCCGATCCTCTTCGAGTATACTTCACGATCTCAAAACAGTGTCTCCAACCGGTTCGTATTTTAGGTTCCGATCTGCTTCCTCCTTTCTTGTCTCGCCTCCGAAGCTAACGATATAGGTAAAACCAAACCCCATCTCTTATGATCATGTACCGATCCTCCTCTTTTGACTTTTAACTGTTTAGATTTTCATGTAATGCTTGCATATGTGTTGCTTCAGGACTTGTATTGTGTGTTTTTTGTTCTGTGGGCCGATGAGATGTGGAAGTTGTGATTCCTAGGTTTTTCTGTGCAAAACCTCATTTGTTCTTGTCAGCTTGTCTTTTATTATGATTTTATTGATTGAATATTATAGGTTTTGTAGTACTATATCTTTCTTTCCAGGTGTCATTGGGCCCAATCTGTTGCTATTTCTTTGAAAAATGAATGTACTGTTGGTATGCTTGGGTAATGGTTATTTTTCATTAGGAATTCGCTCATGATAGAATTTGTATAGACATCCAAAATTTGATGAATTTAATGATCTATATTGATTTGGATCATTCATGTGATGACACATCATCTAATCATTTTTTAGATTGATCCGAATTGCTATATAAAGCATACATCATTACAAAATTTTCATTTAAATTTTTAAGGTATTGCTAGAGTTCTATTAATAAACAACTCAATTGATCTGGCTCTATTATATTTTCATTAATAAATGGTTCTATATATGTACTCTGTTCATGTTTCAATTGCTCGAATAGTTCTTTTTAATTAGTTTTGTTTCAATTGCTCAAGTAGAATTACCAACTCATTTCATAACCAATAAACAAGCTGACTTTAATGTGAACTATATCATCCAGAAGGAATCTGTTTAAGGGAGTTCCTTGTCTCTTCTCCATATATAGTTGTCCATTGTTTGTTTTTAATTTTTGCCTTTCAAATAACAATAAAATCAAATGACTGTAGACATATCATTCTCATAGTCTCTCTTCAATTATAGGAAACCACACATATAATAAGTGCTCCTTGCCTCTCTCCTGAACTGATTGCCATTGGGTTTGTGAATGTGGATAGCCTTGCATTAAGGTTTACCAAAAACAGCCATATACAGGTGGTAAATTAGAGGCCTGTTTGGAATGGTACCAGTTATGGGTGATTACCAATGACTTGGGAAATCTTTATTAGTTAGCATTGGGGACTGACATCTTATAAGGTATATAAATTCAAGTAATTCCTATCAATTGTAGATTTATCAATTCATATATCAAGAATTGAAATGCATGAACATCAAACCCTAGTTGGGCAGTTTGAAATTTCTTGGTTAAAAAATAGTGTTCACCATCTTATCATATCATGTTCATGGATTATGAAATCCTTTCTTTGGATTTGAATTTTTTTTTTTCGATTTCAAGTGGTTCTCTGTTCATGTTATACATCCATATTGATCTTAGGATTATGAGATATGCTTTGCTCACAAATATAGTTTTTTTTTTCAACCCCAAGCTATTGTTTAGCCTTTATATAGCTTTGTGATTATATGTAAGATTGATCTGCTCAAGCTATACCGGTTCAACAATTATTGGATTAAAAACAAGGATGGGCTACTGGATTTACATATTTATGTGATGAGAGGGTGTCAAAGAGGGGTTGGTTTTAAAAATATTTGTATAAGCTCTGTACCTCCTATAATTTATAAATTGCCAATGTCATTGAAAAATCTGATGTTGCTATCTCAATGACCCTTCTACTTTTTAAACCTTTGCTGAATGTAGTATTGGGTTTCAATTTAGAGATTGTTTAACCTATGTATTTATCTTTTCTTCCTTTGCATGTGCTTATATGAGTTCCATCAGAATAGGTTAACTAATGTGTCTATACATTCCATTTTCTTTTTGGAGAGGTACTGGTAAGACTTTAAATTAGGATATCACTATAATATTTGTCAGAAACCATATTGCAATGAATGATTACGCTTCATTTCAATGATTTATGTGATACACTATGGATGCCAAAGCTGGAATGGCAGTGTGGTTCTTGTTGTGGGTTTGATTTATTTTTATTAACTGGAAGGCTGAATAGAGTTTAGTAGTTGTTATTTTATACTGGTATAAATATTACAGTGTGCTCATATGAATTGCTGAAAATGGCATCTGTAGTTATGTCATCCATTCACTTGAAAACCCTTTTGTATCACCCCCATTTTGATAAATTCAATTGATTTCAACTCTCTCACTCTCTCTACACACACAATAGGGCAAAAAGGGAATCTAAAATATATGAATGTCTGCATTCTTTTCAGATTGGTTCCATTTCAATAACATGGCATGAATAAATCCCTTCAAAAATATTTTTTAAAACATCCTGCCAACATGATAGAATGCTTGTGTAGTTAACTTGAAAATTTCCTCTAATGCAAGAGGGGTTGTTGCAAGTATATAAAGTGGCTCAGCTCTCCTGTATAGAACAGCACTTAAAACTATCTGAAATGTAAGACCTATATACTGATAATTGCTCTTGAACAACCCTCCAACCTGTATCCTATCAGGATAGTTTTCCATTTTCATCAGTCCTAAAATTACTACCTAACAGATATGAACCATTTCATATCTCATTAACTTCAATATAAAGTAGAAAATCTGAGTTGTCATCCCATGTGTTTAAGCAAATCCTAGGCAGCTATTTATGGAAGGGCCAAATTCAAAATTATTCAAACTTATCAACTTTGATGAAAATCACCAATATTATATATATTAAATTGGCTTCTTTCAAGGCAATGGATACTCCAGTGTTCACCAAAACCCTCTTGTTTATTGTAATAGCTGTTAACATTACACATATCATTTAGGGCCATTGTCAACAGGCCAGCACACTCCTTACATGTTAATTAAGAAAATGATTACAGGCTTATACATGATATCATTTTAGCTCCATTGATTGATTCGATTGTTGGACACTAGTTATTGATTCGATTGAACCACATGAATGCAATTAACTTAAATCCCTTGTCTGACATGTTTCCACCCCCATTCATTGATCATGGTAGCTAATGGAATCAAGCCGTGGGAGGGCTGCATGGAGTCCGGAGATGAAAAAAATGTTTATTGATCTATGTTTGGAACAAGTTAGGATTGGGGGTCGGCCAGGCGCTAACCTAAAAACGACGGCATGGAAGAAGGTGAGGGAAGAATTTAATCAAAGGAACTTGGTCAATTACGAACAGAAACAATTCAAGAATTATTGGGACATGCTGAGGAAACAATGGAACACATGGAAGAAATTGATTTCCTTGACTGGCATAGGAGAGGTTGCCCCTGGGCAAACCGTCCAGATGGATCAGGAGAGATGGGATGAGCACATTAAGGTATAATCTTTTGAATTGTTCATAATTGATAGGGTCTGAAACTTATTTGATAAATTCCTCAATTATTTCGCATTACAGGCTTATCCCGATGCCAAACAGTTTCGATACAAACCTCTTCCACATGCCGATGAGATGGAACAATTATTTGGGGGGGTCACAGCCACGGGGGATCACAGATTTGGTTCTGCTGATGTTGACCACCTTGTTGATGATCACAGATCCACCTCCCACAACCCAACACTCTTTACAGAAACTCCTAGTCCTCCACCGGGTCCCGAAGAACAGGGTGAACCTGACCCTGTCACCACCGAAACAAATTATGAGGAACGCATGTCGGAAGTTCGACGCAAACGTCCGTGTCCCAGTAGACGTAGGAGGCCCAGTGAGGATACCATTGTTGAGAAGATTGATGGGGTGTTGGATAAGATTGCCATGTCCGCTAGTAGTCAAGCACCCCCTCCGACTAATGGCGTACCCACAGTTGATGAATGTTACGCATCCCTCCGTGAGACCCCTTCGTTTGTGCCCGGTACCTCCCTCTACATAAATGCACTTAGATTCATCAACATTCCCGAGAATCGACGGCTTTGGATGCTGGAGCTTGATCCAACTTCAAGGGCTATGCTGGTGCAGGCGCATTTCAGTGGCTAGAGTATATTTCTTGTCTTGTGGATTGCTGGGATGTTTGGTTGGATTTGAACTATTACCTAAGTATTTATGTTTGTTTATGTTTTATGAACTGTGATCCTATGTTTGGTTGGATTTGAACTATTACCTAAGTATTTATGTATTGATGCTGGTATGGAACCTTCAGCATCCAATGTTTGTTGTGATTTGAACCTGTTATGTACCTATATTATGAATGTGGACAATTTGATGTTAGGCATATGTTTATGTGTGGGCTGCATTTCTTCTACATATGGTATTGTGCATGATGATGTGTTCTATTATGAATGATGATGTGTTAGGGGCAATGAATTGTAGATGTGTAATAAAGGCTTGTGAGCAATGTTAGGATTTGCTAATGTATCAACTATTTATGTATGTCTTATGATTATGTTTGTGGATTGCTTCTTCAATGTTATAGGAATGTGGAATGCAGAGAATGTTTTTTTGTTCCTCCTCCTTGTGTATTACATACATTACAAGTACGGCCGAAATAGAGTGCAAAGAGCTGTGCGTGACGGGGTTCTAAGTGGTCAGGATTATGTTGATTCAATCTTGGGTCACGGCCACGAACGCCCATGTCAAGAATTATTTCGCATGGATCAACATGTGTTCATACGATTGGCGGATCTTTTTCGGAAGGAAGGTTGGTTGGAGGACACAAGGAACATGTTCATCGAAGAACAATTGGCTATATTCCTCACAATTGTTGGACACAATTCAACAAATAGATATTGCCAGGACCGATTCCAACACAGTGGGGAAACCATATCTAGACAGTTTAGTGCTGTTCTTTCAGCATGCTTGAAATTGAGCCAATTGGTTGTTGAACCACCTGATTTCTCAATGACACCCGAAAGAATATTAAACAGTCATCGCTTTTTTCCAGCGTTCAAGGTAATCTCAATTTCGTTCATGAATGTAGTTGACTTATATCTCAATAACTTTACAAGACTGTTTAATGCCATATGGGTTTTCAAACATTGTAATATAGGATTGTGTTGGGGCAATAGATGGAACCCTTGTCCACGCGATCATAGAGACTGCGAACCAAGTGCCATTCCGGGGGCGCAAAGGGGATTGCATGCAGAATGTTCTTGCTATCTGCTCCTTCGACATGCAGTTCACCTATGTTGAGGCCGGTTGGGAAGGAACAGCACATGATTCTCGTATCCTATCAGAATGCATCCGAGACCCTTCAAGGAAGTTTCCAATGCCACCTCCAGGAAAATATTATCTAGCGGATGCAGGGTTTAGTAACAATAGGGGATTCCTCACACCATATCGGAATGTGAGGTACTGGTTGGGTGATTATAGGGGCGGCACAGGACCTCAGAATAGGGAGGAGCTATTCAATTTTTTTCACTCTTCATTGCGCAATGTCATAGAACGAACATTTGGAGTGTGGAAAGCACGATTCCCTATACTGAAGAAGATGGCATCTTATTCTTTTGACACGCAGGTTAGGATTGTCGTTGCAACAATGGCTATCCATAACTACATTCGAAGGGAAAATCATGCTGATAGACTCTTTCATGGTGTCGAAAACATGAACAATGAAGAGGACCATCCTGCTGAAACATTATATGCTCAAGTGCAACCGGAGAGAGATCAATTAGAAATGAATAGAATCCGGGATCAGATAGCCGATCTGCTAATGGCTAGGCGCTAGGGGTCATATGGTTTTTTTTTGCAGATCTGCTAATGGCTAGGCGCTAGGGGTCATATGGTTTTTTTTTTGTGAACTCCATGCATCTCCCTTGTAATATTAATATTGTAACTCTGGTATATGTATGTAATATTTAGGATAGCATGAAGACCGAGGATTCAGAGATTCATGCGCTTGTGGACGTGGGCCGATGGTCCTCTTCATGGCGAGGACTTCAAAGAATTATGGTCGATGGTTTTTGAGGTGCCCAGCTAGAGTGGTAAGTCATAGACAGTGTAAACTATGATGAATTGCTATTTCTATATCCCTATATACTGTGAAAGATGGAACAATTATAGATTGATATGTTGTTATTCATGTAATCAGGAACACCCACAATGCTTCATGTGGGTTGATGAATTGCGTCGGGCCTCCTCTTCTGATTATTTTCCTGTGCCAGTTCAGAAGAAGGTGGAGAAGTCCACCTCAGTTGCACGCCCCACAGGGTTACTCATCTTTGGATGCTGCTCATGCTTATGTATTATATTGATGGTTTTTGTGATCTTTTTTTTACTTGTACTCCTGGCCATCAAATGACTGTAGAATTTGGATTATGATCCCCATCCTATGTATTGTAGCCACTTCACTATTCAAAAACTTTTTTTTTAATTTGAGAATGTTGTAACAATCTCATGTTTTGGTCTATTGTAACATATATGTCTATGCAGCTATGGAACAATGTTTGTGTAATTGGTCTTAAAGGCGATGATCTATAGGGAATCCTTTTTTTTTTAATCAGCTAATGTTGTAACAGAAACTCTTGTAATTATGTTTATGTGATAATTACATGATATGCAACATTGTCACTATTAAATAAAATACGTTTCAAAATTTAAATATTTCTGTGATTACTATGACTTTTCACATATCCTAAAAAATTTACCACATTATAAAAATCAGCTAAGAGTCAGTTCAAATTCTTTTTATGTAATCTGTATAGGCCCGTGATTATGTTCTAACAAGTCTTCAAAGTGCAGTATTTGACAAGATATTAAATAGACATATACCAAAGTAACATTTTTAATAAATAGAAAAAATAAGCAAATAATCAAGTTTTCAATCAAACATCAAATTATATTCAGCACTTATTAAATGGACCAAAACACCCTTAGCATAAGTTCTACTCTTTAGTACTGAACCAAACACACTTATTTTCATAAGTGCTAATAATTTCTGCTGAATCAAACACTTTTTTCTTCTAAACTGATTAAAACTTATCAGGACTTATCCAATCTTCACTTATGAATCAGGACTTAAAATCAGCGTTCCGCTGAACCAAACGGAAGTTTTCTTCTTCTTTTTCTTCGTTTTCTTTCAGTTTTCAGTTTCTACAGCTGCGATGTTTCGCTTCGTCCATAAGAATCTGATCCAAATCGTGTATCGGAGAGGTTCAATCGAGACCCACTTGTGTTTCTCCCAAAACCCATGTCTCAAATCGATCTCCACCGCCCCAGAAGAGAAGGAAACACCCAAAGCATCAGACTTTACGGTCTCCTACCTCGTGAACACTTGTGGGTTGTCCGTTGATTCAGCCCTCAGAGTTTCCAAAGGGTTCCAACTCAAAACCACCGAAAACTCAGATTCAGTTCTTTCATTCTTCAAAAAACATGGTTTTACCGATACCCAGATCGCCAAATTGATCTCCTGCCGCCCCAAACTTCTGTCATTCAATCCAGACAAAACTATAAAGCCAAAGATGGACTTCCTCCGTGATGCCGGATTCTCGACCCCTGACCTCACATTGGTCCTCTCAAAGAACCCCAACATCTTGACCAGTAGCCTAGACAACCAGTTAGTGCCCAACTAGGCAACTATCGTTTTCTAAAGGGTATACTTGGCACTGACGAGGCCGTCATCTTGATCGCCAATCGTGAGCCATGGCTTCTCCATAGAGACTACAAAACAATTGCCCCGAGAATTCGAACATTACAAGATCAAGGAGTGCTCGATATCTCTGCCCTGATCAAAAGGAGACCTAGGATTTTACTTACCGGGCATCCTGATCGGTTTACTGAGGCTGTAACAAAAGTTAAGGCAATGGGCTTCAAACCTTCAAGCTTTTTGTTCTACTCGGCCCTTGGCACTATATTGAGCATAAGTGAATCCAAATGGGAGGAGAAATTTGAGTTGTATAGAAGCGTAGGTTGGTCTGAGGACGATCTCTGTTCGGCTTTGAAGAAGCAGCCTGAGATTATGCTCTTATCACAGGATAAAATAAGGAAGATGATGGATTTCTTTTCAAAGGAACCGGGACTGGGGCTATCCATCTTGTCCAGTTCTCCGAATCTACTGTGGCGTAGCTTCGGGAAGTCAATCATTCCAAGATATTCGGTCATCTCTGTCCTGACTTCACAAGGACTCCTGAACAAAGACGTGAATTTTTCTACGATTTGTATTTTGAAGGAGGAGAAATTCTTAGAGAAATACGTGATCAAGTACCAGGAGAAGGTTCCTCAAGTGTTGCAGGCCTATCGAGGGAAGACGGTGATTGGCTGTTGAGAGATTTGAGTCTAGATGGTTTGTTTGCAAATTCTGGTAAGCAATTGCATTCTCCTCTGATTTTGTAATTCACATTTGTCTTGCAGTCGCTTCTTTATATTGAAGACTTGGTTTAAAAACTTGTGTTTATTTTAGTATTTCGTGAGATCATAGTCATCGGAGAAATTCCTCCCTTTTTTTTTATTTGAGTTCTGTTCAAATCACCCATTAGGAACCTGCCTCAAGTATTAGTAAAGTATGCCAGACAGCATTGTTACTCCATGACATTATGCTCCCCGTTGTTTTCAACACCATCAGCTGACAGACAGCAACTCAATCTAATGTGGATGAAGGATGAGTGTCCCAATTCGGAGTTCTGGTTGATTTTAAGGTGGAATGCCCCCTTTTGTAGTACAGAGTTTCATGGTTAGGTACAGTTCATAAAATTTTAAAGAGTTCAGTAGTGTTAAGTTGTAATCTGTTCTCGCTTCTCACCCTTTTAATTTAACCAGATAAATCATGAAATCTCAAGTTATTTTTCTTTTTCCTTCTTATATACATGATTCTTACTTATCAATTCGTCTGGCACGGGTACATGGTTTGTGAGCTATTCTTTCTCATCACCCAAAAAACTTATCAATATGTTATTCAAGAAGTATTATGTGGTGTATGTATTTCTTCTAATGAATATCTATGTTTTTATGGAGAATGTAGCAAGTTAAAATAGTGCTCTTCTGAAAGATGGTCCTGATATTAGCAGGTGATGCATGCTATATATTTGAAGAGTTACACTTGATAAAGGCGCATGCTGGCATTCATCATTTTGTGAATCTCATCTGCTTCTTATATATAGAAACAATTTTTAAAATCCTCTCTTTTTTTCCCTTCTTTCTTCTTTAGGCTCAACACTCCAATATGCCTTCTATGGATGATTTTTCCCGACACCCAATTGCCAAACCCAATTGCTAATTTTTATCATTAGACCATATGGGACTAAAATCATGGTTTTTAAGTAAGATTTTTGGGCCTCTTGGATATCATGATCCACTGACCTCTCGATAGGCTAAATGTCACATGGATTGTTTTTTTAAAAAAAAACAAACGTTACACTCAATCCAATTTACAATCCGTAACGCAGATGTCACATGTTTTATTATTAAAAATAATATACATAATTGAATGAAGTATTTAATTTTAGGAAAAAAATCATATAACTCCCATGTAATCTCAATATATCCATATAACCCCCTAACACACCTTAAATACAAATAACCCCATTAGGTTAAATATTCCGGGCATATTCTGTTATTTAAACCATGGTTAACAAATATATATTCTTTTAACCTCCGAAAAATAGCCACTATTTAAAAAAAACCTCATATTTCTAATTTTACACTTTTTAGGGGTTTTGTTTTGAAGTATTGGCTGCTTTCAGAGGGTTAAAAGAATACATATTTGTTAAACATGATTTAGATAACGAAATATGTTCGGAATATTCCAACTCGGTTAGAGAATTTTTAACCGCGGGGAGTTATTTGCATTTATGGTGTGTTTACACGGGGTTATATGGATATATTAAGATTATACGGGATTATATGGATATCAGGAAGATTATATGGGGTTATATGGATTTTTTTCTTAATTTTATAAAAAAGTATACTTTAATTAATTAAATAATATTATTTTTATAAAATGCGAAAACAAAATTCAACGAGATATATCTCAATAAAGTGAATAAAAAGGTTAACGGGATATATAGTAAGATATATATATACGATTGTATTTGAAAAGAAATGAGAGTGTAACATAACTCTTTTTTTTATATTAAACTCTCAAAGCATATAAATGGGTTTTCTTCATAAAATTTGTGTTGAAACCTGTTTTTGCCTTCCAAGAGTTAGAGCTTCATATCCGTATCATATATTGGTGTGGAAGTAATCAAATGCCCATCAGCCATTCTTTTCAAAATGGACGGTTCCTGATTAATGGTTTTCACAAGTACTCCGACATAAATAAAAGGACAACGTTAGACTCCGTCACATTCATCAACTACAACTTAGAGTTCACGTGTTTTGATGAGGTATATGTTTTGATAAAAAATGCATATAGCTCCATTTTGAATTGAATGATTTCACTTTCAATAAGTGTAAAAAATATTTAATATGATATATTTTACTGAATTTTTAATATGATACATAATGATATATAAGACTGTGTTTTAGAATGAAATGAAAAAAAAAAACTGACGGTAAGATCACTCAATAAAAACAAAAACAAAGGCTGTGTATCGTCTTTACAGTTTTTTCACGCTCTTTAACCCCCCGTTTGGGGTGAGGAATAAACCAAGAATTGAGGAGAATACAGTAGAATAAGCCCCAAACAGCTGTTTGTTTGACAAGAATAAACCTTGATAGCTATGTCTGGATAAGCTAGGATAAGACCTGATAACTATTCTAAGAAAATGGTGAAATTGTTTATCAGGGTTTATCTATGCCAATGGATAA
>CM060873.1:25301984-25383683 GCA_030737845.1 Acorus calamus
ATATCTTTTGTGAAATTTTTTTTGATAGGTAAGCATTGGATTGGAACCCAAGATCTCATAGTAAAATTTTGTTGTCAATAATTGAACTATGGGTCCAACCCCCTATATATATATATATATATATATATATATATATATATATGACGGAGGGGCTTTCCGTGACTAACCTTACGGTCAAGTTAGTAAGCTACCTTCGCCTGTTTGTCCCGGGTCCAACCCCCCTTTATAAGGATTATCCTGTGATTTTTTTTGCTGAAGTATAATCATTTGCTCATATGCCACTAGCAATATTGATATAAAAAAAATAAGTTACGTAAGAAGTTGTTTGCTAACCATCATTATTTTCTCTTACAGGAAAAAGACCAAGGGACTTGTTAAATCCAAAAGCGATAAAATATATGCAATCAGTTTTTTCAATCAAAGACACCATAAGCAAGAAAGAAACTCGTGAGATCAGTGCTCTTTATGGGGTTACTCTTACACAGGTCATTACTTTCTGGCACAAAGTCCTGTTAGGGGCCTTGTTTTTCTTTATGCTGTTTAAATTTTAAGCCTGCTTTACTACAAACTTATCTCATGTTATATGGCATTTATTATTATGTTTTCGTGTTTGCTTTGACCTGGATATTAGTGGAATAATATTTCTAATAAATTCTGAGCACCTTAAATCACACTTTGTGCTCTGAAGATCTCATTAGTCATCGTTAATACTTTAAACATTATGCTTGTGTTAAATATAACTTCAACACCCGGATTGTAGTCACTGTTGGGTTTATTATCTGGCATAGTAGGTAATGAGGGCCCTGACACTCTTACTCCCTCATGCATAGTGTTTTTAAGGGATTTGAACATCTGCTGTGTACTGAGTGAAGTCACTGAATCCTATACATAGTAAAAGGTAACCTAGCCTGATCATCCTGCAAGAATATTCATGGAACTGTAACGAGGTTCTTATTTTATTCATGGAACTGCAACAATGTTCTTATGTGGGTTAAACCCTCTGGATGGAGATCATACATTTGTAATAATAGCATGAATGTAGAGAAGGCATGAAAGGAAGAGTTGTTTTTATCTTACTAGTATCTTCTATTTGTATCTGAATAAATACCATCACAGAAAATTCTCTATTTGATCATAATCAATTTGTCACCTCTCTATCTACTGGGATAGTCTTTACATGGTGCTGAAGGACGGAGAATCACCTGCCTTTTTTTATCCCTCTATATATTATTCTTAATATGTTTTATCCAATTTAAGGGTTCACAATGTAGTTTTGATATCCCTGTAAGAAGGAAGAGAGAGTTTCTGCATCAAGTTTCAGCTTCCCTTAGCACATTCCATTGCCTTTTTTTTATTCTTTTGATATATGCTTCTAACCTGGGTCTTGGAATAATATTACAGTGACATTCTGCTTTATTTTGGGCTCCCATCTCTGAAATTTTATGTTTTATTCTTTTGGACATTTCATGATGTAAAATATTGAGCTGATATGTGGTGTGAATTATAGGTTAGGGATTTTTTTTCTGGTCAACGTTCAAAAGTGAGGAAGCTTGTTCAATTATCACGGGAGAAAGAAATTAGATCTACTCCATGTATGAAATCCATCGAGCAGTTCTCAGTTCTAATGACGGGCTTCCTCTTAGGAACAACGCTCTAGAAAACTTCGAAGAACTTAAGATAGTCGATCAAAGCAATCAAGTTCCTCTTAACAATGTGAGTGATATGCCTGCTGAAGAAGGCAAGCAGGCTCCTCTGAATAATGTGAATGCTGTGACTTGTGAAGACAACAAACATGCTTGTTCGAATATTGTGAATATTTCTGTTATTAAAGAACACAAACAAGCTCCTTTGAACATTTTTGACTTTACGGAAGAAAGCCTCACGACAAACAAAATGGCTGCATTGAGCTCATTGTATTCTAAACCCACTCAACAAGTATCATCAATAGGTGAACAGGATCCTCTGAACCATTTCGATTTTAAGCCTGCTGAAGAAGGATTTGCAGTAAGCAATCATGTTGCTTTGAATAATCTGGATCCCAAGGGTGCTGAAAATGGCTCTGCGATTGGCAAACAGGCTTCTTTGATCCTTTTGGATCATAAGTCTGCTACAAATGGTCATGTGATAGGCAAACAGGCTCCTTTGAACTCATTAGTTACTAAGCCTGCTGAAGAAGGCCCGTCATGCACATCACAGGAGGATGCAATTCCCGATATTGATGATTTCGATCAAAAGTTTGTCCGGAATATTTTTAGTCTAATGCAAAAAGAAGAAACATTTTCTGGACAAGTTAAGCTGTTGGAATGGATTCTGCAAATACAGAATTCTGCAGTTTTAGATTGGTATGAAAATATCAGTTTACGATTATTCTGCAAGTGCAGGGTTAAACTTTGTTTACTAACATTAAAATTCATTTATTTTTTCTCAGGTTTCTAGAAAAGGGTGGTGTAATGATATTAGCAAAATGGTTAAATGAAGCAGCTCTTGAAGAGCAAACAACAGCTCTTCTTATTATGTTAAAGGTATGCGCTTTTAATGTAGTGCTTCTGGTGTGCTTTTTTTTTTCCTCATCAGTTTCATTTCTTTGCAGGTTCTTTGGCATTTGCCATTGCTCAAAGCCATCCCTGAACAGATGTCAGCTATACTACAAATGGTCAACAAGTTACGATTCTATCGGAGTTCAGGTGTGAGTTGTTATTAATTATTGTTATCATGAATTTCATCTCAATTGCCTTTTTCTTTCATACGTTGCGATATTTTATGTTTTAACTTATTTTAGTTAAATTTTCAGTTATTTTCTTTATATTTTCTATATTTTTATAGGTTAAAAATTTGTAGTACTTTGTGTAGGTCCTAGGAGCAGAATTGATTTATTTGTTAGATAACTTAACCATAAATTCTGTATTTGGGGATGAATGTAAATCAATGAAATGATGAATATGTTATATTGATATCCTAACATTGCTAAAAAAAATTTATGAAATGTTTTCCAATTATGTTATTCAAATTGCCATTTATCTGCATGTCAGCTGAAAAAATCAGGAGAAATTGAGCCATACTTATGTTTGTTAAATTGTCACCAAATATGAATCTTTAGGCGAATTATTTGATGGGCAATTTTTCTCAGTGTAATATGCCAATGACCTTCAATATAGTGTCCTCGGAAATTGTACTCATTGTTTTAAGTATTGAAAATCGAACAGTTAAATGAAATGCTTTGCATTTTTTCAAGAATGAGTATTTGACAAAAGACCAACTCGTTAAACATTAAAGATAACCCATGGTGTTGGTTCCTAGACATCCTATGATGAAATATTTATCAAGTTCAGTGATTATATAGAGATCATCAATATATTTGTTTGACATTTCATTACAGTGTAATATGGTTTAGTCAGTTGTTATGTTTATGCACATTTCCTACTCCATATCGTCCATTCATTGGTTTTGTATTTTGCATATTTTTATTCTTACTGTGGCCTTTTGGAACTCACTTATCTGAATTGAAGATCAGACATATCAAACAGGGCAAAAAATTTATTATGGAGATGGAGCAAATTGTTTAAAAGTCAGTCTATGAAGAAACCTTCATTGACAAAGTCTTCTGGTGATGTTCAGAAAGAGATTATTCGAAAGCAGAGGCACGGTGGTCCCTCATTTCTATTCAAACTTATTCTTATTTCTCTCTCAACTATTTTTGATAGGCGTCTTTGTGCATCACAGGATACGTGAGATTCTTAGTGATAAATCATGGCAGTCAAAAGTTGACTTACCTGTAAGTATAAAAATACTTACATCTAGCACCTTCTGAAACCCTTTATCTTCTATGAACTATGTTTATTCTCATTTTCAGGAGGATTTTCTTTCTCTGACCCATGACGGTTCAGGAAATAGCAGGTATTGATTGGGTCTATCTACAACATTGCATGGAGTGACTGCCTTCATTTTATGTCCAAATATTGAAACTCTATCCTTTGGTGAACTTGACAAGCAACAATCCTGATTCTTTGTCCAGGAATCCTGAGCAAAAGGATGGTCTAAAGCTGCTATGTGCACCAGGTGACGATCCAGATAATAGGCGGGCTCGAACTATTTTACCATCTCGTATCCTTTGTATGAGAACAGCAGAGTATATTTTCTTAATTTTTTTAGCTTATCCCAGGGAAGCATTGCATGGAATAGAATCCCCTCTTTTCCTTTTTTTTTGTTTTTTTTTTTTGTTTTTTGTTTTTTGTTTTTTTTGTTTTTGTTTTTTTGGGTATGGCAACTTGGTGATTATTGAGCATTCTGTTTGGCCATGGGACTCGAATTGTGTGGACAGATAATCTTAGACATGCATTTATGTACAACCACTTTTTCCTGTAGATTTCATTTTTTCCACTATAGCCTGTATACAACATGTGTTTGAATTAAATCATTTGCCTGCACAATTATCTTATGAAGAGAAACAAAATTGACACCAATATGAAAAATTACACCTTAGCTGTCTTTAGCTGTCCAGATAAGCAGGTCCTCCATGATTCATTTGTTTCTAGGGATATTAGTGATAGCTCCTTATGGCACGCCTACAGAGACCCACTGAGCTGGAAAATTTATTGAACATGGAAATTTTTCTTAAGCACAACCACTTTCTAAGAAAATTGTTTCAATGGGCTTCATTTCCTTAGCACGTTTACAGGCACCAAAGTACGTAGGAAAGTTCTGCTTGTGGAAGAGCCGGGGAGGAATACTTCTGGCAAAAGTCTGCAGGGTGCAAAAGCAGTAACCAAAAATCAAAGCCGTCCGATGTCTGCTGATGATATTCAGAAAGCAAAGATGCGTGCAATGTTCATGCAGAACAAGTATGGGAAGATTACTGCATCTCCCAATGAGAGCATTTCAACGAAAGTTGAGGATCAGAAAGTATCTGTTTCCGAGACCTACAATATTTCACCTGCTTTAAAACCTTATGAATTGAAAACAGATGAAGATGAGAAACCTGAGGTACATCATTGAGAATAATTCAGCCTCCTGAACCTATTATAGATCCAGAGCCAGGTTTGGCCCTCCAGGAGTCTCTGTCAGATATGCTGAAAAGAGATCAAGTTCCATGGAGGACTCCACCAGGTACATTGCTGACATTTTTCTTCATTGGTTCCCTGTTCTCTTTGTTCAATAATTACCTTTTTTGTGGTGGTGGTGGTGTTGGTGGGGTGGTGTTCATCCTTTGCCAATTTTTGCACAACGAATGCGAGATTATATGTACTGGTGCAGCAGGGGGCAGATACACTGCACAAAATGAGTACATGTTTGTGTAAACGTGTTCTTTCCTGATGAAGTGTTGCTGCAAAGATCCCTGCAATAGTCCCTGCAATAGCCAGTGTTCCATACAGTCATTTGGTGCTTGTGACTGGGCCTGTTGCACAGGGAAAGGCTCTTCAAAATTTTCCACCTTTTTTTAATATGCATTAATAATTGACACTGGAATAACTAAATCCAATCGTGATTAGAACTCAAGCAACATGAATATGAATAGTAGCTGCAGAAGATGAGTGATAAGTTCACCACCTAAGGAGTACTCACACATAAAACCCAATGTTAATGAGAACCCGAGCAGGTTATAGCATGAATTTTGCAGCGGCTAACCATCGTGTAAGAAGACTGAATGCATATGCCAAGGTGCAGGTCATTATGTATGTTCCCATGGGACCCTGTGATCTAATCTGCCCCACAATACCAAGTTCTTGCAAGAGTTTCCTTTTCCGGTGTCATTAAACAATGGTTTCTCAAAAATCATGCAAAATTGTCGCAAGTACCTATTCCAGATGTTCTTATTCAAGGAAATGGAACATTGATGTCCTGAATGGGGGAGTTTTCTGTTGAATCGTAGCCATTCCTTCTGTACTTTGTTTGAGTTTTTTTCTGCTGTTGTAGTTGATCCTGATTGTACTCGTTATCAAAATGGTGCTGCCTGCTTTTCTGTGTGGATGGGTGTTGGGTGTTGATTTGTGAGTACAGAAATAATATCCTAAAAGATGGCTGGTTGGTTGATTGCATGAATAATCAGCTAACTCATGCAGTGGTTCACTTTCCTGTATATTTTTGGTTATTGTGAAACTGACTGGTGATGATTGGTTCATCTTCATCGTTTAAATTTATGCATTCATGTTGAATGCTCATGTTCCGTAGACAGTGTATGAGATGCATCGGGTCTATGCCGTTCTTGCCAATTCAGTTCACTCTACCGAGACTTTGAATGATACAAGGGAATGCACGGAAAGTTTGGACCCTCAATCAGATTCTGCCATTTAATGCACAACTCTCACTGAATATATCTCTGAATAAAGGCATCCAATTGAATTTTGAAAATTTTTGAAAATTTAGTGAGCCTCGTTTGAAGTTTTTTATTTTTGTGACAAGATGAACTGACATCACATCACCACCGTTTTCCACTTCTGTTTACATTGATGCCTCTATTTAGAAATTTTGTAATAGTAGAAAGACTGTCTGTGACTTAATTGTATTTCCATCTATGCAATGCTTTTGTTTACAGAGATGACGCTTGACCCTCTGTGGAGAATCGGGGTCGGGGAGAACTGCAAGGAAGTGGAGGTTCAGACAGAGAGGATTCGCCGGGAGAAAGAAACCTTCTATGACAGCATCCAAGATATCCCACCCAACCCAAAGGATCCGTGGGACATAGAGATGGACTATGATGACAGCCTGACCTTGGAAATCCTGATGGAGCAGCCAACCGACACCGACGATCCGGAAGCTTCTTCTCCACGTGACAACAAAAGCAATGCCAATGACAGCACACCAGCTGCCCTGCCCGCTGTCCCTTCCCCCATCGCGGTTCCATTGGTCAATGAAACCGTCAGTAGTGCCGTTGCTCCACCGGAACCGGATCTTGAGTTGCTAGCCGTGCTTCTCAAGAACCCGGAGCTCGTGTTTGCCTTGACATCTGGGCAAGCCAGTGGCCTCTCGAGCGAGCAGACTGTCGCGCTGCTTGATGCGCTCAAGTCAACTGGAGCCAGCTTGAGTGGGCTTTTGAATGGGTCGTTGTTGGCTGGGAAGAATCCGGTGGCAAAGCAACCTGAGCAGGATGAGCCGACATCTCTCCCTTCCCCAACTCCCCCATCGGAACGGTTGAGGGTGAGCATATGAGTTCTTGAATTAAAAATCTTTAAGATTAACAACTTTGTGATGACTGATGAATGAAGCCAAACTTGTTTTGATCATGGTTTTTCTATTCTACAGAGCGAATGGAGATCAGAGCCTTCTTTTCCCGCAAATGCGATCCCATCTCCGCCAACCCTGGTATTACCTCAGACTCAGAAGACCACCATCTTGTCATTGCCCCAATTAACAACCCCGGTGAAACCTCCATCTCCTCCGCAGCTACCCCGACCCATCTTGTCCATTCCCAATTTACACCAATACCAGCCACCGCAAGCCCCGGTTTTCCATAGAGACGCCTCTAATTTTGATCAGCTAAACAACCGGACCACTCATAATTCATTAGCGCCTCCATTGCTTCAGAACTCAATAAAACCACAGCCGAATCTGCAGCTGCAGCAGCAACAGCAACAGCAATCACTGTTGGTGGAGCCTCCAATCCCTCCGATGCGTTCGAATTGGCATCAAGTCCCAATGCATGACGGGCCTAGGGGATTGTCTGAAAACCCTGTTCGGAGAACTTACAATCAAAGCAATTATAACATACATTCATCGGTGCCCGGAAGGTCCTCCCCAGATGTTATTCCTCCGAGGTCATCTATTGGTGATGCGGGGCGTGAGACGTGGAGCCCGGGCAGGAGTCCCACAAGGTCTCCTGAGCACTATTCGTCGAGAAGGGACCATGAGTGGGGGGGCTATAATAGCAGGTCTGGTTCGTCATCTTCAATGCCATCCAGAAATTATTCCAGGATTCGGGACAATCGGGACCGTCGGTCCAGTGACAGAAGATGGCGTAATCGGAGATGATTTTGTATGTTGTAGAAAGATCTGTATATAGGATTGAAGATCTATTCATGTTTTTTTTATTTTAATTATTTTGAATGGATGGATTTTAGGGGAAGGTGAGTGGAAACCTAGATTTTTCTTTCAAGTGGAAGCTGATAAGTAAAGGACTAATCTGATTATTTTATTTGTCTTGAGTCAAACTTTGATTGACATGACCATTGACCACCTCTTAATTTGGTAGTGTGTTCCAAAGTGATTTCATATGAATATTTTACCGACACAAAAGAGTTTATTTAAATTAATTATATAATTACACTGACAAATTCTTATTTTCTCTAGTAAATACTAAATATTTAAAAGCAAATTTAACTTAGAGATTATTATTTTCTAGTTAAAAAGATTATTATTATTTTCTAGTTAAAAAGACTGTTCCCAAAGGATAAAAAAGGTAATTTAATAATAATATTTCTATCATTTTTGTTGTCAAATGACATCACAACACCATTTCAATTTAATACCCTTTGGCATTGGTATATTATAATACCTTTTGACATTGGTATATTGATGATAGTATATTATTTGTTGCTGGCTTAATCTGAATAACGTGTCTGTAATAGCTCACATATGTTACCTAATAAATTCTTAACCTATTTTGTGATTCCCTAAAGTTACTAGTGAAATAAAATGAAATAAGATTATTCAAAACAAATAATAAACACACTGTTACATGAACAAACTATCACAGGAAACATGTCAATGGCCTGCTCCAACATCTCAAACATATACACACTGATACATTGAAATCTTCCTAAGCATCTATATCAAAATAAGGAAAAAGAAAAAGAAAACATTATATATACACTAAAATAATTCACACAAATTCAATGGAAGTATCAATACAATACATTTGATACATCCCATGAGTCTTGGAACCAAAACACACACCGCGTGTGTGGCAATTGGATGAATCACTCTGAAAATATGTTTTGTGCTTTAATAAAATAAAATGTGACTCTTGTAAACATCAGATAAAATAAAATGTGACTCTTAAAATATGGCATTGAAAATTCACCTGTTTAATACCGTAGCAGAGATGGAAGTGTTTACATTTTACTATTTTAGAACAAATGTTCCATAAATAAGTTCAATCATTTGAATATGAGGATGTACGCCAACATTTTAAAAATCCTCTTTCATAAATTTGTGAATGTTTTCGTCAAATTTTTTAATTTTAAACTACATTCCTCCCTTCTTAATATTTAATATTATAGTTTAAGTCCCCAAGTTTAAACATTATTTTTTTATTAATCGCTAGATAGAATGTTTGTTTGTTCGGGGCTACCGGCCGTTTGAAATATCTAAACTATCCAACCCCAAAATAAAAGGAATTTTTATTTTTAAGTAAATATAAATTACACAATCTCGGGATCAATCCTTTCTGACCTTTCATTTTTTATATTATTACCGTATAAGTCTCCAAATTTAAATTTTTATTTATTTATTAAACCCTGAACATAATATGAAAGACTACAAACAAACTAAAATACTAAAATTTTTAGAATATTGTGTTTTAAACTCGGCTTTTAAAAAACGTTGTTTTATTAGTTTTTCAATATCAAGATTTTTTGTTTAAAAATAAAAATGATGGTTTGTAAAGCTATAAACTGAAAATATATCTGAATCCACATTTATAAAAATTTAACTTTTTGAATGCATAATTTTTATTTTTACCAAATACTGAAACACGTATCCAAACATGTCTCAAGTTTACCCACAAAAAGCTCAAAATATCTCAGCCCGGCACTCGACCCGGATTTGAAACCGGGCCTACAATCTGATCTCTACAGCTAAAACCACAAAACACGAGAAAGCTGACCAGTCACCATGTCCTCCTCCGTCCCCTTCCGCTGCCACCACCACCCTCACGTCCTCCTCCGCCTCCGATCTTCCTCCGCCGGATCAGGAGACGGAGACAGCCCGTCCCCGGCCGATCAGTTCCCGCCTCTTGCCGCCTCCTTCGGCCGGAGGTTCCTGACCGGCGTCGGGTCGGCGTCCCTGATCGCCGTCGGCGCGAACTTCGGCGGCGTGACGAGCTCCCTTTTGGGGATATCTCCGGAGTTGGGGAGGGGTCTGAGGCTCGACGTGCTCTACCCCGTCGGCGGTTACAGTCGCTGCTTCGACTCCGTTCAAGGCTTCGGTGAGTCAATACCCCTTTTAATTCCCGACAACACCGCCGGCAAGTTACAAAAATGACATATGAATCCCGAATCCGTATCCTTTTACAACACAAACCAATTAAATGTCAGTTTGATGATAAGTTAAGGTTTTGAAGATAAGTTATTATAATTTTAAGGGACAGAAACAATTTTTTTTGTTATTTTAGCTTTTTGGTGGAACAAATTATCCATTTTTTTATTTTAAAAGCACACTTTATCCGGATTATTTTATCTATGTTGACCAACAAATGAGTGTAACGTAGATGATTCAAAAGAAATTAAAAATGGCATATTTTGGTAAATAGTTATAAAATTTGTTTTTTTTATCCTTTATGTAACAGATTTTTATTAGACAACACAAAGTTTATTTGTGATTGTCAAGGATCTGAATCTCTACTAACTTCGGCATTTGGTGTAAGTTGGACAGGTTGGGTTGACTTGAAATTCTAATCAGTCAACTCAACCCAAATCTATTAAATTTGATCCTCAAATCTGAATTAACTAACTCAGTCCAATTTGGTGAATTTGGTTTGGGTTCAAATTTGATTTAAATTAAATTCTGATCCATTTTATAAAATAGGGCCAAATTGAGTTGGATTGAATTCTGGTTCAGTTGATAAAATAGGGTTTAAAAGAGTTGTAGATATATTTTGTCATGTTATTAATAATAAAAGTAAATGCAAAAAAACTACAAAATAACGTGCAAATCTACAAACCGTTCAATGCAAATCTATAGATCTAGTGAAGTCTGAATACCATCGATATGAAATCGCACAACTTATGAATCGAACTGCACATCCAATTGTTGAATACATGTTACTCTTTGTGTAGTTCAATTCAAATGCCGTGTAGTTCGATTCTGATGATACAGATGATATGAGGTCTGACTAGATCCGAACTCATTCTATAGCAGATGAACTAACTACAAAATGTCAAAGTTCTTAACTACTGAATACTCCCTTCACTCCGCACAGAACTTTTCCCAGGTCTTTAATAAAGTGAACTATCATTTCCATGCTATGAAAGATGGAAATGAAAAAAGAACGAAGAAATAAAATCATCAAAGAATGATATATTTTAGAAAAGAACAGTAGTCTCATGAATAGTACTTAAATGTTTTTATTATTTTTTTAAATAGTAAATATCATCTAATGAAATATATTTTTTGATTAAAAATGTATATATCTCTATTTCGAATTGAATAAACTTATTTTTAATAATGCAAATTTTTTTATCGAGGTACATATCTCACTTAAGGATGTATATACCTCGTTGGATTGTTAATGAGGTATATGAGACTGCATTTGGAGCTATAAAAAAGACCATGTGTAAAAACACTTCAGAAAATGAATAAATTAGATGATTTAGATTTCATCCAGTACAATGAAATTTGAATTGACTGTTAAATTACTACTCAAACCCATTATGCTTGGATTGAGCTTATGTAATCACACTCATCAATCCAAACCCAACAGGAATTGAGTCAATTTTGCTTGGGTTCAAGTTGAACGTAACCACTGAAATCCCAAACTGAACCGACCCAAAATCCAGATCGAGTTGGATTGGGTCATATTCAACCCACCCAAAATGCACACCTACTCTTCAATTCCCTTAATTTTGGTCATTATAAGATCCTAAGTTCTGGAACTATTGAAGCAGAGTTCATTTACCCGGCCAACTGGGTTGGAGACCAGACCCTGCTATACAGAGCAGTAGGTAAAGCAGAGTCCACCAGATCACTTGATCCTCCACCATTGGATGGTCGAGGACTGGCCATCGAACGTCCATGGCGTAATGATGTCAGTGAACCATCCACCGCATTTGGTCCCCCGGGCTCCAATGGTGAGCTCAACGTGAGCGTCATCGTCTCACCGGTCTCTCCTGACTTCAGGTAATGTATTGGTTTCTCAATGTGTGTTATTCTATAAAATAAAAAAAATTATGCTCAGTCTTTTTTTCCGTATAGTAGAGTATAGACTGACTACAAAAATGTCTGCAAAAAAGACTATATATATTAATGCCCTCCTTTTATTGTGTAGAATCGAAGCATTTGGGGGCCTAAGGAAGTTGGAGAAGCTGTGATCAGGACGATTAGCGGGTCAAGGAGGAGATCGGATGTAAAGGCTTCTCTGATTGATTCTACAGTGAGAGGAGACGCTGCGAAGAAGGTGAACTACTACATGTTGGAATTCATGGTGGAGAGCCCGTCGTTCCAGCGTCACAATGTAGCTGTTTGTACTGCTTACAATGGCAGGTTGTTCACTCTCAATGCCCAGGCGCCTGAGTCTGACTGGCCCAAGGTGAAAGAGGAGTTCTATAAGATTTCCAATTCTTTCAATCTGACCTCCATGTCTTCTTAAAATAAAAAGGAGAAGAATAACTGATGAGGCCTCTGTTTGTTTGTTTGTTGAACAGAAAATTTTATTTCATTTTTTTATGATTCTTCAGTTCAACCTAGAAACTCTTGATACAATATGTTCTGTAGCACAAAAATTCAGAGACAAAATCTACATGCCCTTTGAACCCCTAAAAGGGGTTTGTAAAGCAAATTACATCTCTGGGTCTCTGTTATGCTCATCCATGTTTGCCTTTATGAAATAAAAGTAGGCATGAGGAAAAACAGAGGTACTCTGTGGTTGGTCACTGTTGGGTGTTTTTCTTACCATCTTCGGGAGGTAATGACAAGAATTTTAGGATCTGTTGTACCTCATTGGCGGTTAACTTGAACTTCTTGGCGATGTCTGGAATATCCATTGGCCCTTGATGGTCCTCTGACTTCCCTTGGTGGAGGAAAAGAATCTGTCTTAGCTGGGCGACATTTAGAGTTCCAGCTGGCACTGGTTTCTCCACGTCCCATCCGGGTGTGGACTTGGTGTCCGTAGCTTTGGCATGGGCCTGTTATACTTCTCGACGATGAAGGCCTGCATCGAATGGAAAAGTGTAAAACTGATCTTAGATTGATAGATTAATAGATAAAGATAAAGGTCACATTTTTTTATAGATAAACAAACTGGTGGCAGGAAAGGCCAGGAGGGGTTTATCATGTGATGGAAAAAGACAGTTGGAAAAAAGTTACATGCTGATGATCAGATGATGAAGTTGAAATGCAAATCTCGAAATCCAGTCTTCCAGGGTGTGACAATATAAGCTACTGAAACACTAGGAAACACTGCTTTAATATGCAACCTCCCATTCATCCGTTGATCATATCTACAAGTGGCAGATATAAGAATAAGTTAAGCTAGACAATTACCATCTTCAGGGCTGCCCCATATTCAAATGTCAAACAATGATTGTTGAAAATCTTGCACAGTTATGACAGAACAATGATGATAATCCCATAAATCATGCCCCTGTGGTTGGTCATCTAGGTCAAGCTCATACCATGTACAGCAGGTAAATTAATAAAAAAAAATACATGCTTTGAAAAGAATGACCAAGTGCGACAGTAACTTTCTATTCTGCATTTGGTTCATATGCAGACTGCATCATATCTATAAAGATATTAAGAAAAAAATGCAGGTAGGCTGGTGCAGGTGTCCTCGTACTCATTGTTTCTGCTAGTAATCCTCTGCATCCAATCTAATGTTATATGATAGGTGCTCGATATCTCACCCTATCATATCAAGTGTTTTATCAGGCATACTTTTCCAAGCACCTGGTGGAGAAGCTCAGACTTCATATTTGTTAATTGCTAAAATCAACTTTGAGGTTTATTTATAAGGCATAGCATCAGCTCTATTAAGACATGTTTATGCCCCTATTATCTTAACTGGTCCATGTGACCATGTCCATATATAGTAGGCAACTAACTCAATAGATATCTTCTTAACAAATAATGGATAATAATAAAGCATTGGACAAGTATGGTTCAGCTAGGATTTACTTTATTTGATCACTGTTAAGAAGTAGAAGAGTAGAATAAGTTAATCAAATATATAAGCGAACCAAAAACAATCTAGGAATTTACACAGTTAACACATGTACGTCTAAAACAGCACTAGTCATACCTCTATCACTCTATTAGCTATATGAAGATATAAGACAAGTGTTGAATCACAATTATGTGGGTACCATACATGCTGCTGTGAAAAAAGTAACAGTATGTACTGTATTCACTATCCACTTAAAATTCAAAATTTTCAAATGCTGTATAGTTGTACACTTGTACCTGCATGACAGGGTCACATTCGTGCATCAGACTAACATTTAACTCAAGCAATCAGTCTTGCTCTTTTTCTTCAATGGTATATTAAGACCAATTAATCCTAGGCAATGCAATGGAGGTACGGGGAAGAGCCTACATTTGGAGCCTTCTATGAAATGGGGTTGATTAATATGTAACTGTACTAACCAAAATGTTCATTAGGATGACCCTCCCTTCCTTTTTTATTTGTTTCATATGAAATAAATGGGTGATGTGGCATTAGCAAATTGTAAACCACAAAAGTAATAAATAAGGCACACATGCCATGGTGCTGGGTACACCCAAATCTGAAGACACGGAGATATGAGAATAACAGGAATTGTTTCACTAGTGAAACTCAAGGAAAGCATGGTCGTAAAACAGATATTTGTCTAAGAGATGTGAAAAACAGTGGATGAAACACATGATTTTTTTCTTCTGAATAGGGCAGATTTCGTCTATAGATTTCAAAAAAGTGTTGCTTTGGAACACTAGTTAAAGTTGATTGTGAACAATCATGTTGCATAAATAATGGTGGCATATGACAACACATAAGTGTTCCCTACACGATTTTAATCCAACATGCCCATGCAATAGAAGGAATGCGTTGGGACTTGGGAATTGCATTAACCACCTTCAAATAAGGAAATACGATTTCATTTTTTAATCTTAAGGAATGAACTCATGCAAGAATAGTTTGGAACTTTGATCCTTTTGGGTATAGAGGAATTACACAAATCCTCAGGCCAAAAAAACAACACTGAAGAAACAGAGGGCTGAATGAAAAGGTTGCTCTTCTACAAGCCCAAAAACTTGCCTCTCAAACTTACTGTGCATTGTCCTAAAGATTGAATTTATGATTAACTCAGCAACGAAATAACTCACTATTCTGGCAAATTGGGAACAGAGAAAATAATTTCTTAAAAAAAAAGGAATTCTATTCGGATGAAATAAGAATACCGAAACAAATCACTGAGAATTTTGAGACCATGCATGTATAAAAATGCAGAAAACTGCCAACATTACTGCCAGAGATCATGGCAGTCCATTAAGCTGTAACCTTTCTTAAAAGAGTGATGTATATGGCAGCATAAACTGGGTAAAGTAAATGCATGACTTGTCCTACCAAATTTTGTCGATGAATATGTTCTCCTTGTGGCATCATTTCGTGAAATATGGAAGGATTGGAAAACTTGATTTTGCTTGATAATTTAACAAGATACAGAGGGTATTGTTATTAAAACGTTAATATTTTTCCATGTACCTCGCATCGGAATTCATCCATTACATGGTTACACGTTCTCGAGGGTGGGTTCACAAATTTGGAAAGTAACTCTTACTTCCGTGGAGTAAGTCAATACCACCTAACACTACATGGGGTGAAATACACATTCATACAAGGGAACAAAAAGAAACTACAGTAAAATGAACTTGCTGCCATGCATTTACAAATATTGTATTGAGAAAGTTCCAGTTGATCAGGACAATCTAACACTCCTAAACCCAAAATGCCAGTCTAAAAGGAAAAAAAAACAAAAAAACAAAAGAAGCATGATGCAGAAATGAAATATAAACTGAAAGTGTGACGGTCAACAATTCAATTATATAAGCATCAATTTTAGTGGTCTCATAATTCAAAAACAACCAGCTACTGCACACAAATCACAAAACCATTCAAAATTGCAGATTGAATAACGAAGATACCGCGCATGATCGTACATCAACCCAATTCGACGACTTGTAACACAATTTTATAAAATTGAAGATCTCAAAGTAAAGACAGCCTATGATAACAGACATCAAAAACCAAACATTCAGGTGGGATGACAGCAGAAATGCATATTGACATCATAATATTTGTCACGGTTCTACAAATTCAAAGCGACGAAGGGGGATCTCCACCAAATAATGTCTATATATTAACAACCATAGAAAATTAATCTTTCCCCCATTAACAATAGCCAATCAATCTGTTCAAATTACAAAAACAACAATTCCTCCTAAAACTTTCACAGACCAACATGATTAAAAAGCGTACTAGATAATATGTTCCATAAATTTTTTTACAGTGAAACACGAAATCAAATGAAAAAAAACAAAAAAAAACTGACCTCTCCCATCTCAAGCTTCCCTCCAGGCTTGGAATTGATCCTCCCAACCATTTCATTCAACATAGCATCAAATCCCGGGTCCCTCTCTTCCAAGACCCCACCTTCATTTCCCACTCTCTTCATAACCTCTTCTGATCAAAAACCCCAAAAACCACATAAAAAACTATTCTTTTATGGTTGCACAAGCAATTGAACTGAAACCCAAGATTCCAAACTCACCGGGACCCGACGCGGGGGGTCGATCTGCGCCGTTCACGGGCCGTTCGACGTTCGTGATCCGAGGCTGCGGCGGCGGTCGCCTGGCCATTCTACGAAGGGCTTGGCCCATGCTTCAGTTGAAGGTCGTGAGTCTCCGCCGCAAATGATGATGTAAACGGGAAAAACTTCGGGTCGGACTCCAGTTTTTCGGCCGCTGCGTGTGCCGGGGCTCCTGCTTTGCCACGTCTACTGGCGATCGATAAGGCCGGACTTACATGTCCCATCCACCGTTCATTTTTTAGATCTACGGCTGTTAGCCGGTAAGTTACACGTGTAACGTTTTCTTTTAAAAATCCGGATCCTTAATTGGGTCGGTTCAAAATCCGTGAAATTGTGAACTTCCCCGCAAAATACAAAAGCCCCCCTTTCACCTATGTCTCACTCTGCATCGACATTGGTTATTGTATGATATTTTATCAAGAAATTTTTATTTATATGTCTTTATAAATTATGCTATTTAATGATCCGATCACTCTCTTTTAATGGTATTTAAATTTTTAATTTTAATTTTTTTTGTTTATGTAATCCTAATCAGTAGAGATGACAATATTGCGGGTTGGAACTGGTTTGGTTAATCTCAATCTTAAACCCGCTAATAAAATCATATTCCAAACTCGTCCCAAACTCATGACGGGCTTGATTATTTCATCCAAACACATCCGAGAGGGTTTTAAAATAACCCAAACCCGTCTGGTCCCATCCCATTTAAAAGGAACGAAATTAAAAATTGCAATTTTCAATTATTATTATTATTATTTAGTTTATAAACTAATTATTATTTTATATAATACTAGTTGTTCCTTTAAATATTAATTTTGCTTATATAAGTGGGGTGGGATGGATTTTGCTCTTGAATATCAAACTCGTTCTATATCTTCATCAAATTGGGATGGGATGAGTTCGGGTTGGGACCAAACCCTAATAGGGTAGGGTCAGGGCGGGTTTCCCATTTACCACATCCTACTACCATCTCTACTAATTAGACAGCTAAAGCTATAAGTCCATTCAATTTTGGATTGGGTGGGCATATGCAGTGTTAAATAACACTGAATGCAAATGCAGTCTTGTTTTAAATATTTCATTAAACATTTTGTATACAAATTTCAAATATCAAAATATTTACAAAATCATACAAACATTTTGTCTATAAACTAATAAGAAAAAGACATTTGATATTGGGGACTTAAAATGAAATATGAAAATGAGAGAGACTGATAACTAAATAACATAGTTTAGAGAGACTAAAAAATAAAAATCTCATTTTTACAAAATAACGGTATATGGACAGACGTTTGGTGCAAGGTACTAGTAATGAAATAGGCATTTGAAGTTGATGACTTAAAAAAAATATGAAGAAGGGAGGGATGGATCACTAAATAATATAGTTTGCATGGATTTAAAAATAAAAAAAAATCAATTTTATCTAATGTCGGGAGTTTATTTGTAAGATATTATGTGTTATCTTGTTTATGCAATTCTGATAATTTAGAAGACCATTGATGGTTTAAAACATTTGGATATTATATATGTTTTATCATTATTAATTTTATTAAATTAATATAGTAAAAAAAGTGCAAAATTTGGTATTATATTTTTGAATAAGTGTGGTAATGACCCGTTTATCGTTCGATTAGCGGTTAAGTAATTCTGGGGCATTACAGATTCGTTCATTGTTTAGCTTGATTAATGAGTAATTCATGATTCATGCATTGTTTAATTTAATTCATGAGTATTTCAGTTTAATTTATATAGTATTCAATTCAATTCATGTTAAATCTATCACAATGTATTCATTTCAATATATGTGAGCTCTTATAACAATCTATAAACCTTATCTATATACTATATATAAAGCGGTACGATGGTGACAAAATTTCGCTAACGGGGTAAAACGGTCATTTTGCATGGGCCATGCCCAGACATTTTGCCTCGGACATTTTGCGGATAAGCCCCCGTATCCATCTTATTTATGAATAGGTCCTTATAAAAAACGGTTGTGGTTGTGAGCCATGCTCGGACATTTTTCGGATAAGCCCCCGTATCCATCTTATTTATGAATAAGTCCTTATAAAATCACCATGCTCGGACATTTTGCATGTAAGCCCCCGTATCCATCTTATTTATAAATAGGTCCTTATAAAAATCAGCTGAGTTTGTCCTTTTCTGTGGTTATTTAGGCCATGCTCGGACATTTTGCGGATAAGCCCTTGTATCCATCTTATTTATAAATAGGTCCTTATAAAACTCGCGCAAAGCGCGTACATCATCGCTAGTTTACATTAAAGATTTGGAACTCTAAAACCTCTACAAAACTAAACTGATTCCATGACAGTTAAAATCTCAACAAAGAATTTTTTTTTTATAGTGATTCTCAAACAAGTGTTACAAAAAAACTATATAAATCCTAAAATTTAAAAAAAAACCTACTAAGTGTTACAAAAACTATATAAATCCTAAAATTGATTCTCAAACAAGAGTGTATGGTCCATCCTAATTTATATAGAAAACAAGATGAGAGAGAAGTGGAGGAGAAAAGTATGCATACTTTTTTGTTCAATCCTGTGATGATGATGACATTTCCTCCATCTCAAACCTAGAGGTGTAGAACGGGACGGCCTAGCCTGGACCGTCCTGTGGCACGGCCCATTACGGGCCATGCTTTGGCCCAGCCCGTTTCAAGGGCAGGCCCAGCACGCTGGCCCACCGTGTCATTTTTAACACGGTCCGTTAGCCCGACTAATTTATTTTTATTTGTCAATGTATTGTTTATTATTCATTTATTTAATAAATGTACATGTATTCAAGGAATTTAATATTCAATAAAAGAAATATTTATATTCTTTCATAAATATTATGTGTTTCATCTAGAATTATAGTTTTTCTAAAACTTTATCTTCAATTTATTCAAGTTTTAACTTTAAAATTTAATATTAATAATTTAAACCTTTTAATTATAACCTAAATTTAAAGAAACTATTATGATTAAATAGGAAGAAGGGATGGAGGATTGGGCCGGCCCATAGGTCTGTTGGGCTAGCACGGAGGGCCATGTTGGGCCGGCCTTCCATCGATTGGGCCGTTCCGGCACGGTCCGTCTACAAGTATCAGGTTGACATGACACAACTCGTTTGACACCTCTATTCAAACCCAAGAGAGGTGTAGATGGTTTAGGAATCTGATGAAAAAGAATGAGGAGAGAAGTGGGGGAAAGAACGGGAAAAAAATGAAAGGAGAAACCTGGATTAGATTTCATAGATAGTGAAAGGAAGAAGGGACGGAGGATTAAGTGAATGAGAGGGAGGTGAAGAAAAGAAAAAGGAAAAAGAAGGTGTTTCGTTTAAAGGGGGTGATAGAGGGTCTCTCACTCTTTTTTTCTGGTCACGTGCCATTCACATGCAGACAAGATATCAGGCCCCAATTGAGTATTGGTTAAATAGACCCAAATGGACCCAAATGGCAAATGGGGTCTGTCTGGATCCGGACTCCATATATAAGTGGGAGACTTAAAATGTTTTTGAATTCCAATGAATCTAATATCGATTGAATTAATGTTTGTTACATAATTAAGATAAGGGTTAGATTAATTAATGATTGATTTCCAATATATATCATCCAACTAGCTCTCATGGAACTACGTGTTTTCATCATTTAATGAAGTGTGTAATTTCATTAGTTTATTTTGAACAATTTGTGAAATAGCACTCTTACACCCAATCATGTGACAGTCTCATGAATAGTTTCATATATCTCATTAATCTTTTAAATACCTCTCAAGAGATATATCTCTATAAATTTAATAAAAATAAGTTCATTTAAATTGAAATAGAATGATAGGTTGAATCTGATTTTTAGACGAGTTAGGATAAAAATCTAGGTTCGAGTTGATGGATGGCTTTAAATTGGTCAACAATTCAAGTTGGTGTCAAACAATTCGATCCAACCCACCCAAATCTGATAACTAATACCCAACATAGAATATATCTATATCATTTATCTTTTTGGTTAATCTCAACCGTTCATTCTATTTACACATACCTAATCCATCTCTCAAATTCCAAATACACATTCACCCCCATGTCAATCCAACCTTTCTTACTATTCAAGACATCACAAAAACTAAGACATCAATGGCTTCTCTCCCCTCTCCTCTTCCAACAACAATCAATAGCTTAGGGATGGTAAACGAGTCAAATTTTAACTTTTTTCAAGCTTAACTCATTTAGGTCACAAAAAACTTGATTAAAATTCAACTCAACTTGACTCATTTAGCTCGCAAAAAACTTGATTAAAATTCAACTCGACTCGTTTGTTAAATAAGCTAAACCAAAGCTCGAAATAAAACTTGGTTTATGTTTATTTAGTTAAAAAAACTTGTTTAAAATTTAAAAAGTTATATTTTACAAATCACAACACCTTGTATATATAAAAACAACATAAGATGAAGCTCGGACTCAAAGAGTTTTTTGTTTTCCACCTTTTATGTTAAATAAAAGTTTCCCACCTTTTATGTTAAATAACATCTCAGACAGCTCATCTACAAACCAAAATTTAAAAAGTATTTAAACTTAATTCATTTATCTAATTTAACATGTTTTAACCAAATCGAGCCCAAACTAAGCATGAGGTTCTCTCTCCCTCTCTTCCAATAATAGCAAACCCTCTCTAATGTGTTTTGGGTTTTCATTGATTCGAGCCCTCACTTTTTTGCTCTTCAAAAATTGACATCAATGGCTTCTCTTCTCCCCCTACTTCCTATAACAAGGTCTCTCTCTAATGGGATTTGGGTTTCACTAATTCATATACTTTATTTATAAAATTTAGGTTACTCAGGTTGGATTGGATTGGAATTGTATAGATTTTACTTCGGGTTAGAGTCTGAGTTGAACACTTTGAAACTCGAATTGGATTCAAATTATATCTACAACCCGAATCCAACTCACTCAAGTTACAACCCTAAACATATACACATCAGAAGATGTTTAATAATTATACAAAATTAAAAATATAAAAACTGTTGTCCCTTATACTAATCCATGTCAGCTAGCCGAATGAGATCCGTAACATTAATTGACCCAACCCTCGTCTTAATCATGTAGGATGCATTTTTTCCATCGATAAATCTGTCTCGCCTCTCGACACCACCAACGCGTGCATCTCCTCCTACTTCACCCAAGCGAAAGTAGCGTGTCATGTGCGCGGGTCATAGAGACAACTCAGACCACATCGCCTGAACACGAGATCTTCTTTGGCTATCGACGACACAGTTAGTGACAGCGATGGAGTCGGTGGAGGGGGCGATGGCCATCAACGATGACAAAATCAATGGCACGCTCGGTTAGTCAAGAAGCTGGCTATCCGGATATGGAGGTGTGAGAGTTAGTGTTTGAAAGGTTGAAGAAGATAAAAGAGTTTTTAAGATTTAAATATCTGAACCAAAGCTCAAACCCTTACTTCCTCGATTCCTCCTCTAAGAACACGGACTTCCCGTCCTTCCAAACCCTATTAGTCACACCTCCACAAGAGCTGTTGAAAAAATTATTTTTAACATTTTCTTTACAAAATTAACATAACTTGCAAAAGAGATGATTAAATATCACAATACCTGTTGAAAAAATACCCCCTATTCAAAGCAATCAAATCATTCAACCTCATAGAACAACAAATCAAGATGTTTTTACAAATTATAATAATAAACATTACACTATAGTCAGGATCAAAAAAAAAGAGGGGAAACAAGAGACGATTGATCCGTTGATCAGATAATTGTAGTCTGATTTTGAAACCGACATATTGGTTTTCCGGAGTATCAATTCCTCACATCAACGGCTGAATCAAAATAAAAATAAAAATAAAATAAAATAAACCCAAAAACCAAATCTATAATTTTTCAAAAGGGGGTAAAAATCATTTAAAACGAGGCTCAGAAGGATCCATTGGTTTGTATAATCACTAGAATAAAACAAACCCTTCATAAAATAGGTAGGTTTTTCGTTCGTCACAGCCCCGCAGACATCTTCATCTTTACAAGAGGATTTTTTTAAAATAAATAAAAAAAATAGAACAAATGTTCAAAGAACAAGATCACAAAAAAACCAAAAATAAAAAAAAATTTAGGGAAAAATGTTATAAAGAAAATACAGAGCTTCACAAACAGAGAGAGGACGGAGGTTATATAGGCAGTGTTAAGTGAATCTAGGGTTTCATTTGATTTACCGAAAATACCCACTCAAGTCGTTTTGTGATGGCCTTTGAAAGTCTAACCGGACGATGACGATCAGACGGATGGCGGTGAGTTTCTACTGTGGCGCCATGGGCCGGGCTATCTTCTGCTAGGGTTGGTTGGCACCGTTTAGAGAATCTAGGCCCAATATCTATGGCCCAAGGGAGGGGCATATTTAGAAACAATAAGCCCGTTTTGAAACAATCATATATGTACCCATATATGTACCTTAATAAATAAAAATTTATATTTCCCTTAATCAATAAATAAATTATGTAGTGCAATGAATGTACTTATTTATGAAATGTATAAAAAAATTTAATGAGATATATACCCTGTTATAATAATTGAAGTTCGGGAATGAGACATGTAAGACTGACTGTAAGTGAGACTATAAATGATACATCCAGCCCTGACCAGTGTGCAACCTCGGTTGCAGTTCCCAACTAATTTTTTTTTTTAAGTATATATACTCAACTAATGAATTTCATATATTATGAAAAGTGAAGTATTTATTTAAATAAATCAGTAGATTTTTTTTTTGAAAAAATAATTTCTTTAATTTTTTTTATGCATTGCACTAATGAAATATATACTACACTAGAACAATACACACACCACTAGTGGAGTGTACAAGACCAGAGGATCACATCTGATTTTAGACAGAGCTGCAAAACTGATAATATATTGGCGCCCAACAATGTTCTTTGATGAACACAGATATAGTTGAGACCATTAGACTAGAGGTGCAAAACAGGTCATGTCTTGCCAGCCGGGCGCATTAGTGAACCAGACTAACGGCATGGCCTGATCAACGAAATACCAACTCAGCACAGCTCTTCGTGCAAGCTTGGCGGGCTTACGGGCCATGCTAGCCCACCTGGCTTAACAGGCCAGGCCCATTAACGAGCTAACTGGCCAGCCCGTAAAAATGATTTTTGTAAGCAATTTTTTTAAGTTTAATATTTAATACTTACACATATACAAACAATTAATAAGATCAAGATGGGCCGTGGACCAAACAGGCCAGGGTCAGGCCCAACACAGCCTGCCCCCTAAATGGGCTGGCCCAAAGCACACCCGTCCCGTTTTACTATGTTGGGTTGATAGTATTCTAGGGTTGATTATAATTTCATTCTAGGATTATCCAGAAATTGTGAAAATCAACTTGATTGGTTGGTGATAATCTAGAAAGGAAATGTATGTCCCATTGGATTTAAAATCCATGTAAAAAGAAGATAATCGTGATGGATCACGTCTCTAAAAACTTCAATAGCATGACTATACAAGATGTCTATTATCTTGAACAACTTATAATTGCAATAGATGGTATTGACTCTTTGCTTCTTAACATATCGTCCCCTTAAAACTCTTGGCTACATATATATAGTAACCGTATACATAGTAATTTTAACATTCTCAAAAACCTTTGTAATGCATGAATGGAAAGACTTCACATATTGAACTTAGAACTCCAAACAATATCTTGGTATAAAAATTTTCTATTTAAACTAATATGGTAACAAATACTTTCATCTTGGGTAAATTTTTACAGAAATAAAAACCCACCTGAAAGTGTTTGCAAACAGACCCCTTACAATAAAACTAGAACTAGTTCTATCAAACACTCTTAAAAAAAAAAAAAAAAAGTGAAAGACATGCACATGCACCTTTTAAAAGTGAAACGCAACTGGTAATGGATGAATGATATGATCAAATCATCAAGATTCGAGGCCATCCAATCAATTCACTTGAAAAGTGGAACAACTTAAAAAATGAATGTAATGCCTGACACCTGCATTGGAACAAGTGTTTTTAATTTTAACAATTTTGTGTCCAATTTAAGAATGCCTTCATAACATGGACACCTTTCTCAATGAAAATCAAAGCCCAAGCATTACTCATTGACACATTCAACGCATTGTCAATGCAGGTAAATGAAAAGTTCCCATATTTATAAATCTTAAACAATGGTCCACACTGCCTCAACCCTTTCATCAAGGCAGATAACCACCTCCACTTACAGAATCATTTTAAACCATGCTTCAATGACTTGAAGAGAGAGAGAGAGAGAGAGAGAGAGAGAGATGCCATTCAGATTTCAGACATCCCAAATGGGCCTCTCCATAGAGGCCTGGGCGTGAGAGGGTACGTGCTGGGGGAACCCATATCTCTGCTGCTGTTGGAACTCCTGACTCACGTGGCTCGGCCCGCCGACTCCCAAGAAATCTACTGTCGTCGGGCCGGGCTGGTCTCCACTAACCATACCGTACAGCACGGCATCCCCGGTTGGAAAAACCCCGTCCTCACTCAACCCATGGGCTTCGTAAGGCCCACTAAAACCCTCCATGTGGGCCGATTGGATATCATACGGCCCATGGGCTGGATGTATCATCCCCCCTCCCCCAACCAAGCCTGCCATGAAGCTCCGCTGGTTCATCGGGGAATCGCCGCTGGTAGTGGCCCCCATCTGGGCCGCCTTCTGGAGCAGCGCCGTCGCCGACATGTGGGCCGACCCAGCGTAGGTCAACGGGCCGCCCGTGCCGCGGTGTTGAAGGTTCGTGCTGGCCCGTGGGCCAAAGAACATGGACCCGCCGCCATTGTGGGCCATGGCTAGGGACTTGAGGGGGGTGGGGTCATTGGAGATGGATTTGAGTGGGTTCTTCGTGTCCGGGGAGGAGCCGAAATCGGACGGTGAGCTTGAGCCGATCGGTGGCGGTGGAAGTGGCGGCGGCGGCATCATCAATGATGATTGGTGGGCCATGAGGTCAGAGACCTGGGCTTGCATGGCTGAGGGGACCATGGAGGCCATCATATTCTGTTGTTGGTTCAGTTTGTTGTTCTCTTCGGCCAATGCGTCGCAGAAGGCCCTGTGGGTGATGAAGCTGTCCCTCCTGCATGAATAAGTGGAATAAGAAAATTTGGATCGGCTAAAGATTGTTTTTTGTATTGGATATTGTGTGTGCTTATTTGATCTTATTGTTATTATTTTTTTGTCATTGCATGATTCAATGTGGTGTTTGTCCCATCATCACGGGTGAAGCATTTCTACTCACCACGCTCACTTTATACTGTTATCAGTCCGGATCCTCAGTAGTAAAGTACTACATAGAAATCTTTGATAGCCAATCAGAGACGGTCATAAAAGTTTTCATTTTTTTCCTACTCTTACTTATCAGAGTTAATTGATTTTTTTTTCACTTTTTTAACCACAGAAAAACCCCTACGGACATTCATTTATTGGCTGTCACTAAGATTCTATGTGGTTTTACCACAAAGAATCCCATCATGTTACTAAGATTCCGTTTGAAAACACAGATTGAAAAATAAATTTTGAAACAAAGCTGTTTTTTAAGATGATTTTAGACATTAACTTTTCTGGAATGCTTTTTTTTAATTCATGAATTAATATTTGGAATGTGTTTAATGTTTGGTAGAAAAAATTGTTTTTCAATTAAAAAAATCGATCCCGACAAAAAATCGTTGTTTTTGAGATTTTAAAAACACGGATTTCGAAAGAGAAATTAAAAGGAATCCAGCTTTTGATTCCGTCAAAAACTGTCCCGTTTGGTTGCGCGTTTGAGGTTTTTCCGCTTTTTAAAAAGCGGAATCGCCCCAAACGCGCAACCAAACGGAGCCTAAAACCAATTTAGTGATTTAAATTCTATCATTTAATTATACCAAAAAATAAATTTTAAAATGTACTTTTATTAATTATCAATGCAATTATTAGATTATTTTCATCAACAAAATATGGTATCGATCAAACAATTATATTCTTGCATGATTAAACAAGAGTATTTTGGATAATTTATGAAAATCCAGCAATTAAGTCATTTGTTTTGTTTATGGACATTCATACGATAAAATAATAATATAAAGGATGGAGAGAAAAACTAATTTTCTGTTTGTTCTTTTATGCGTTTGAGTATGTCTTTTTGTGTTTTTCTTAGGTTTATTTCTTAATTAGGCTCTGTTTGGAAACACAGATTGAAAAGTGGATTTTGGAATAAAGCTGTTTTTTAAGATGATTTTAGACCGTTGACTTTTTTAGGATGCTTTTTTTTAATTCAGGAATCAATATTTGAAAGGAGTTTAATGTTTGGTAGAAAAAATTGCTTTTCAGTTCAAAAAATCGATTTCGACAAAAAATCGTTCTTTTTGAGATTTTAAAAACACGGATTTCGAGAGAGAAATTAAAAGGAATCCAGTTTTTTATTCCGCCGGAATCCGACCCGTTTGGTTGCGCGTTTGGGGATTTTCAGCTTTTTCAAAAAGTGGAATCCGCCCAAACGCGTAACCAAACGGAGCCTTAATGAATAACAAGAATAAATTATAGATGTTTTTTTTTCTCTCTCTTTCACACACACGCACAACTATTAAATTTATTTAGATATAACTACTATAATTTACTATAACTCATTCACACATAAAATTATTTTTCAATATCAACTTTTCTTCAATGGCACATGAAACAAACCAGAAAACACAAATGAGACACATGAAACTAATTTACATACTTGTTAGTTTCAAATGCAGATCATATATATCATCACAATGTCATGCAACATTACCACCTACCATGCATATTCTGTGTCGCAAAATTTGTGCTATTCTCCAAAAACCCACCATATACTTGTGATTAATATGATTATAAATAATTAAATTGCTTCAACCCCTTTCTAAATTGCTTCAACCCCTTTCAGGGCTTCAATCCCCCCCCCCCCCCCCCCCCCCCCCCCCCCCCCCCCAAAAAAAAAAAAAAAAAAAAAAAAAACCACCGATCTCAGAATGAACTAGAAAAAAAACATTCAAATAATTTTAGGCCCTATGTGTAATGTAGAAAAGATTGTATAAAAGACTGAGTGTATCAAGGTGTGAGAGAGAGAGAGAGAGAGAGAGAGAGAACCTGGAGAAGATGGTGCCGCAATCGCACTTGTACTCGCGGGTGCCGCATGTCTTGGAGTGCGCCTTCCAGTCGGACTGGACGGCGTACTTCTTGGAGCACTTGTCGCACTTCCACTTCTTCTCCCCGTGCTTCCTGCAGAAGTGCTTCTTGATCCCCGTCAGGTCCCCCAATGCCCGGCTCGGGTTGTGGTGTACGCAGCTCGTCTCCGGGCATATGTACACCCTTTTCTTCACCTCCGCGCTCGTCCTCTGCCGAAGCTTCCATGGGAGGTTGTGCCCCCTCCTGTGGAGCTGCAGGTTCTGGTCCCTCTGGAACCCCTTGTTGCATATCTCGCATATGAACCGGTTCGTTGCCATCAGCGTCGTCGGGGACAACGCGATCACCTCCGCCGTTGGGTCTGCTTGTTAATTAAGTATATATGTGTTGGTTAATTAAAAAAATCATAATCAAACTAAAAGCAGTGAATGACTAGGACGATGAGATGAGATCCAGTCAGTGTTAAGTTCTAATGAATGAATGACTGACATGTGTTTGGAAAAAATAAATCCCATCTCATACAATTAGAATGTATGGACAAGGAAGCTGGGTTTGGAGGGGATCTTACTTGATGGTGCTTGGGTCAGTGTTTGATTGGTTTGGAGAAAATTTGTTTGGATTTGGAAGAAGAACAAATCATTAATTAAAAATGAGAGAGACATTAGAACTTCAATTATTATTCTGATAATTTGAATGGTTTGTAATAATTAATTATTGTGGATTGAAGTTTCAATTTTTTTTTTTTTTTTGGATACTGTTAATATATAGTGAATCATGAATGGAGGTGTCTTGAGATGAAACAAACATCTATAAATAAAAAATAAATAAAAAGACAGAAAAGCTATTGTAGCTGAAGTTGTAAACTGTGGTTTATTGGATTAAAGAAGCATAATTGTTTTTGAAACAATTAGTGGAGGAGAAGTCTTACATAATAAAACTAAATATTTTCACTCTTTTGAGTCCCTTTATTTAATACTTAGATATTACATTCATGATGTTGGTTTTCTTGATGAAGTTCTGCCGACAAATGACTACTAAAACCTCCCAAACACTTGAAGATAAGCAACAAAAGACCATCATAAAGCAACTGATATTTTTTTTATAAAAAAAAGTCTCCTATTATTCAAACTCATAGTCCTCATCAATTATTGTCTTGTGTACCATCCAATAATTGAACTCTCCAACAACCAAAGAAACAAAGAGTATCAGACTCAAAACATTATCACAAAAACTAATCCTATCAAAATTTAAAAAAAAATACCATCAAATTATGATACTCATGTTCTTGTGAGAGCTCAAATTATGATACTCTTGTTCTTGTGAGAGCAACCCTTCGGGGGGTTTTAATGTTAATTTTTTCCTTTCTTGTGTCAGTTTTCAGTCTTCTCCCTCTACTCAGACATCATCTGGTTTAATTCAATTTAAAATAGAAATATATGCCTACAATTTAAAAAAAAAAAAATTATGATACTTGCCTGGTGTTCCTGGGAGGTTCCTCTTCTTCTTAACTGGCGGCGCTGGAGCTTTCGACCCCGAGCTTCCATGGAAGAGTAACTGTTGTTGTTGAACTTCATCATCTCCTGTGTTGCCAGAAGTGAAGCTACCACCCTCACTTGACATGGATGTTGAAACTTTTTCAATGACTTGGCTCTTCTTTTGATCTTACTTGGTTTATTGGAGTTGGTGAGGTGGGTTTATTTTTTTTGTTTTGTGGTTTTGTTTTTGTTTGTATCGAATAGTGTTTCATGTACTAATAAGGGGTGCATGAAAAAGGGGATTTGCTTTTTGTGGGTTTGGAAGGGAAGACAAAAGGCAGGGAATTCTCCTTCATTTAGGCTCTGATGAAATAAAGTGTTGGTTGTTCCACAGCTTCAATTCAACAATGAACATAGGAGCCGGGTCTTCTTCGCCCTCTTTATCTCCTTCAATGCACATGTTTTCTTATTATTTTCTTTATATAATAATGTTTTGCATGTTGATTTTGGCTATAGTTTTCCTCTGTATTACAGAACTGCCATGTTTTTTACAATTTTTTTGTTTAAATTATGTTCTGAGACTGTTTTGTTGTTTTTGGATTTTTAATTTTTGGTTACCATGACTCGATGGGTAAGGGAAAATTCTTTTCACCTCTGGTAAAAAATAAAACTACAGTTTATGGTATTTTGATTAATCAGAATATATTGTTTGAGTAAAATATAAAGAATTGTAGTGAATGTGGGACCCATTCAATGTTGAATATCATTAATTAGTTCGAAATGATAGATTAACATTGTTTCCTTACATGTTTAACAAGTAAATTCACTGAGAATTTTAATCATATGACAATTTAACATTGTGACTTGACAACAATGATAGATTCGAATCTCATCTCGTAAAAATTCATCCACTATTACATGGACTAGTCACATAATCAATGTTGCAAATTAAAAGTCGAACGACCATTGAAATAAAAAGATGATTTGCTTGATGATTTAATCTAAATTGAATGTTCAATTATTGAGTTAATCTGAATTTAACTATAATGTCATCGTAATGAAATAATATATTAATTATTAATTACTGGTTCACAAAAAATATATATGAGTAAGAATTGTTTTTTCAAAAAACTCTTTATACTTTTTAAAGTTTTCAAGAAACATTATCATAAAACCTCTTTTCACAAAATATGCCGATTCAACCGGTGGCTTGAATTATTTTTAAATTTTTTATTGGTTATTGATTATTACTGAAAATTTGGGGGTTAATTAGACTAAAAGCTATATTAATAAGAGTCTTACTACTTGGGCCTCAAGGTTTAGGCCCCATTCAGAAGTTCCATTAGGTGTCATTCATCATTGATTGTTTGTTTGACTTTTACAAGAGATTAAATAAATAAAAATCCTTCATTTAAAACTCACCCATTTCAAACCGTGTAACCCTTTCTAATTTTTTCAAAAAAAAAAAAAACGAATACATGCACCCCACGTTATCGATTTTTATACCCTTGTAAACCATTCTTCATTTCAAAAATTTATTCTGGCGGCATGCTCATCTCCGATGACCGATGTCATGAACTCTGAATTCCTCTTGCCACTCTTTATCAAATAAAAGGTGATTCGACTAACTTTTGAGCCCTCCTTTGACCTCCACCTCCTCCAATCTCCACCTCCATCTTTTTTTATGAAATTCAGATACGTTTTTAAAAATGTATCTGAATTTGCGAGAATGTATATAAATTTCAATATATATGTTTGATGTAATAGATAAAATCACAAAACATGTAAAAAAAAGTTCAGAAAAAATGATGCATATAATGTCCAGATACATTTAAAATGTATTTGAATCACTCCACCCCTAATATTACTAGGATTTAATGGTACAGAAAATAATATATTAGCGTCATGAAACAAGACTACGTTTGGATGCTAGTTTGATAGTATGGAAAATAATATATTAGTGTCATGTAAAACTATGTTTGGGAATGATTGGAAAAACAATTTTTACTTAAAACAGTTGTTAAAAATATATTTTCAAAAGAGCATAATTTTATTAGATTACCATAAAACTTTTTTATAACTAAATTTATATTTTTGGATTATAAATCCGAAATTCAATCAATATATTTTGATGGACAAGTTTATCCATTTGATGAAATTTTATGAATATATATGGATATGAAATATTTTTAATAGTTGAGCGTTTAAAAAAATAAGATTGAACTAAATATTATTCTAAAAAAAATTAAAATCTTCAAAAACTGTTAAAATCTATTTCCAAGCATTATCTAAGTAATTGAATTATATAAATAGATTATTATTTTCATTTTTAACTTAAAATCCTCTAATAGTTATTTCTATAATATAGAATATTAAAATAATCATTCAATGAAATGCTAATTATAGTGTTAATTAAAAAAATTTAGTCATGTCTTGACTTTTATTACATCTCATAATATCAAAGATAAATATGTAATGCCAAGGCAATTCATATATTTGATCGAGGAACTGAGGGCACATAGGTCAACTGCTGAGATATATAAATATATATGAGTTTCTGTAGGACATTTTTTTATTTTAGTGGATCTTGCCTTGCTGGCAGAGGAGAGGGTCTAGTTTGGATTTTGTCTCTTTCTTGTGTCGACTAAAGAACCCCAATTCTTTAATAAAACAACTGAAATGCCCTTGTTTTGTTTTTTTAATTTCAGACTTCTAAATTCTAATGACTAATAAAATACATTTTTTTAATAAAAAATGTATATTTATATTTATATATATATGATGTATTGAATAGATCAATTGGAATTAAAAATATAAAAATTGCTAATAAAGTATATACATCATTTAAAAATAAATTTATCCCCAGAGGTTTCGATGGTCGGCTATCAAAATATATGCACTGTGTGGAGTGTCTATGTAGATTGCGAATAACAACTTTATTTATTTATATAGATGATGCAGGGTAGTGTCCGATCAATTTTCTAATTTCGCCCTTCATTTGAACAATGATAGTAACAAATGTTAGCTTTTGTGGTCCAAAATGTTTTGAATTTTTTCTGAATTTTGTAATTATCTAATTAATTAGATATTTTCAAATTTTTTTGTAATTATCTAATTAATTATATATTTTCAAAAAAATAAGTACATACTCGAATTAATTGAATATAAATTTTTATTTTTTTCTAGTAGAGGATATATATACTCATAGTATATTATATATTATATTAGAGATTTCATATATATCGAATTAGGATTACAAGAATGATTGAGGATATCGATTATATATATATATATATATATATATATATATATATATATATATATATTTTAAAGACTAAAATTGAAATTAAAAATAAAACTGAATGTATCTTTATTTAATAAATTTGGTTGATATTCAGTGCCACCATGAATTATATATGTTAGTTCAGGAATAATTAGTGAACGATCTAAGATATATTATATACTTGTTATTTGATTATTGTACCGGTAGGACATTAATAATGTTCATGACTTTAATGTTATTAAAATATTATTATTTTTCACATAATTGTCGTATCACATAAGTTTATTTAAAAATCATTCAAATCAAGGAGAATGGGTGATTGCAACTACTTATCATACAACTTTTACAACCATTTGTACCCCAAAAAAATAAAAATTTACAACCATTTAACATACTACCGGCCCAGCATAAGATGATACCTAGTTATAATTCTCTTTAAAATTCTAAAATCATGGGTAGGTAATTAAAGTTTTATGTGTCTTCGATTTTGGTAGTTCAATTGGTGATTAGAGGGCAATGTGGGGGCATTTAAGTTCCCATTTAAGTTTCCATGTTTTGAGAAGAAAATTTAAAAAATTGAAGGTTGAAACTTGAAAGACAGTGATTTGAAGATGACGTGCCTTGGATGGTCGATAAGGTTGAGATTAAGAATTTAAAATATATTAAAAAAATAGCTATATAGTCGAGTTGTCAAAAGAATACTTAAAAAAAATACAAATGTCAAGTGTGTGTGTGGGGCCTGTCTATCCCCACCAAACAATTTTCCAATCCCACCGATCAAAAAAAAAAAATTAATTTTCAGTTCGACCGAATTCGGTCGCCATTTCAAGTTTTGGGCGACCGTAATGGGTTGTCATTTCAGGTTTTGGGCGACCGGAATGGGTCGAACATGGTTCAGAATTATATCTACTTATTTTTTGTAAACAAATAAATTTTTGGATTTATCCATCATATTCTACATTTATTCTTTCATCCAAACAACAACTAAGGGATTAAAAAAATGTAAGTAAATATACTTTCAATTAATTTAAATTTTTATAGAAAAATATCTTATTAGACAAATATATATCATTTTTAAGCTTCGTTTGAATTCGTAGTTAAGATGAATTTTTGTTTGAAAACAAAAAAACGTACCAGTTGATTCAAACACATTTTATATTTAGCTTTTGAAATTTGTCTGTAACTTATATAAAAAAAATTGTTCTTATATTCTACATTTAAGAATAATGATTTATTCTCCCTACATTACAACTCAGACTTGGAGTGATATGAAAGATTCAATGAGGATACACGTCGTGAGATTATGTTTTCAAAAAAAAATTATAAACTATATTACAAATCCTGTTCGATCAGATTCGGTCGCGCGAAACCTGAAATAGCGACCAAATCCAGTCGCGCGAAACCTGAAATGGCGATCAAATCTGATCGAATTGGTCGGATCGGTGGGGATAGCAAAACACCGGTTTTTTTTTTAATTGATTGGTGGAGTAAGAAAATCGGTGGGTGGGGCTAGACGGGCCGTGTGTGTGAAAAATTGCACTCTGTTCTCTTCTGATTGTATCTGGAAACCCTAATTTATCTCTCTTGCTGTTTGTAAGTGCGTGTGGTCACAATCAATGCCGTCCAATCAGGATCAAACGTAGGTCCTACTGGGTCCACCATCTTTTGAAAGAAAGAACAATTGTAGGTAAAGAGCTTTTCAAACTAATGATATATTCTGCTATGATAAATTTAGAAGAAAAAAATTCTATTTTATTGATTTTAACAAACTATGAAATGATAATCGGTCTCTTCAAATTTTGTTTTTGTTTTTTTTATAGGATTGATGCCCCTGGTTTAATCCCTTGCATACAAAGAAGGGGTGTTAGCCAATTTAATTAACCAAAACATGGTTGGCAAATGTAATTAGATAATGCATTTCATCCAATATTAAATTGATTAAATTTATGGATAGCCAATAATCAAAACTCTCTCTCTCTCTCTCTCTCTCTCTCTCTATGCGTAATCGGACGGTCCATACGGGATCCGCATGGGCCGTATAGGTCGGATATTATCACTCATATATATATAGGAGTGATTATGCGCATATTGGTGTACACCGTGTGGAGATGTACATTACGTATTGATCGTCCGATCGCACAATCTCACGATCAAACGGTCCAATTTTCAGAAGACTCTTAGAGGTAAGAGTCTTCCGAAAAATAAATATCGCGAGATTACATGATCAGATGGTTCATACGCGAGACCACGCACGGCTCCCGAACATTGGACTATCCGATCGTGAGATTGCGTGATTGGACAATACATATGCGATACCGCACGGTGCTTCACAGTCCGCACGATGCACCTCAATATGCATCTAATCACTATTACTTCAGCTTCTCTTCATTAGAGATACATTACGATGGATCTCTAGTTTTATTAACCTTTAACATGCATGTTTTGTGCTCATATTTGTTGTGTAACATCACATAAACATTCACAAATTCGGAATTGAAAAAATACAAAAGAACCATTAAAATATTTGATCAAATTTAATAACACTTCAAAATTCAGGTTAAAACAAATTTACAACATCTTGTTTTTATTTTATACATAAATAAACAAGAAGTTAATTTATATAGTCACTGATTCTGAAAAGACAAATTGCACGCTCAATGAATAATAAGTCATCCATCAAGAATTTATATTAGTCTCTGCATGCATTATAAAATGAAGGGGATGGCCTATATTATCCCATAATACATGCTCACTAATTAAGCTCATACATATCTAGATTGATTGAATAAAAAAATATAGGGTTAAAGACATTTGCATTACTGCAAACATGGATAGTCCTATATAAGTCATTGTAAAAGTTGGGGCAGACACATGAGTCCCTGAAAACTCACAAAAACTTAATTATCATCCTCATGTTAAAATTTTATTCAAATTTAACAGAATATTTTATCACCATATAATTGTGTAGACATTATAATCTCCATAAATAATCATAAAAACAAATTAGTCCATGCGAAAATCATATTATCCATACAAGAATTTTTATGTTTATTTATTTCCATTAAGGTATTGATTGAAAATGGTTAAAAATTTAAGGATAATTTAATTATTTCATGGTTATAGGTTAAAGTTAAGTAGAATATATTGAGTTATGATTATTTTTTGTTGAAACTAGAGATGTATATGAGTTTTTTTTTAGTTTCCAAGGACTTATATGTCTGCCCCAACTTTGATAAGGACTTATATGAGATTACTCATATCTGTGAGGATCTATATGTCTTTAACCCAAAAATATAATAAGCACGAGCCGTGTGTGTTACAGAAAGAACGACACGTTTAATTTGGAAAAAAAAAACAAAATATATCTTATTATGTAAATAAGAGATTTAATCATAGGTTCAACACTATGAACCATGCTATAAGTACAATTTGTTAATTAGATTCTGTAAATCTAATTAAAAAAGGATATCCATGAGAGCTGTTCCTAGTTTCGGAGCTCGAGATTTTTTTTTTATCACTTGCAAATTGAAGCCCTATCTAGATTTCTCCAAGTCAAATACGTAAGCTCAACCACCAACCCCACTAGCATCTACTATTGTAAAAACAAATTGCATGGTTATATACTTTTAAATTCTTTGGTTTTCTGGAAAGGGAGAAGAAGAATTATGTCCCAAACACACAATAGATAGCTTATATATATATATATCTTAATTATCATGGGAGAGAGTTTTGCTAAACTCAACCCTATTATCAGTCTCAAGAATGGTAAATAATGAATTCATACATTATGTGGATCTATTCATTATCTGTATACATTCAGATAAATTTAAAAGGACAACTAAAAATAAGATTGTAAAATAACTACTTTATTGCAGTTCTTTACCCCCCTTTTGTCTCACAAAATGCTTATTTGAGATCATTTGATGTTTAGTTGTTATTCTTTTAATTTTTTAGTTTTTGTGTTCATCACATTAAAAATTACTATATCTTATTTATATGCAGAAACAATATTTACACTTGTCTACCTATTTAAAGTTAATAAAAAATCCATGCCACTTTAACTTGGCAAGAGAATGAGAGGATGGCATTCTAGTTCATCAAAACATAATTATTACAGTTTATTTACTCCAAATATAATTATTTTAAAAAAACTAATCATATTCTTCCTTCATTAACAAGGCTAGATGGTCTTGCACGAAATTTCTAGAGAAATGCTTTGTCGGCTATGTTTTAATTGAGGTGTAAATAAAGGACAGGAAGAATTGTGTGAACTCATTTTCCTTGTGTGTTATACAAGATGGACTCCATGGAAAACTTTTGCATGTCTCTCATTGTCCATGTGTTATACAAGACATATATTAGGAGTTCATATATTATGTCTCATCTTCCATGAGTCATACAAGTTACCTTCCATGAGTCATACAAGTTACCCCGGAATATTTAAGAGTACTTCATTTTTTTGTTTGAAGTGTTACACTTGTACATATATATTTGCAATTTTAAACTAGGTTTAAAAACTTATTAAATATATCCCAATGTAATGTTGGTTTATTTAATTTCAAACATTTTTTAAGATTTGGATTAATATGAATTAAAACACGTAACTGTCACAAGGAAACTGTTGTTTTAAAATAATTATATAAAAAAAAACTATGGGCCCCATTTGAATTAATGTATATGAAGTCCAAACCAAATGTTCTACATGTTTCTTTTTATTTGTTGGATTTCTTTATTATGTGCCAATGAGTGCAAATCCTAAGGAGGTGGATTACAGTAGCCATGTGTGTGATCACATGCATTGGATCACATATATGCTCTTGTGCTGGCACATCTATATTATATATACATGCAGATTAAATCAGACATAACAAACATCACAAAAGACAGATGAAAAGATAAATGAATAATCAAGGGATTTATTTTTCCAATGCGATCTATTTTAATTATTTAATCAGCCTCAAATTGAGTGTACCTTATTTTTGTATATTTTCTTAGAATACATACCTATACATTATAGAAACTGCAAGAGCAGAATCAAATTTTATTTCCAGTCCGGCTTGTGTCCCATCTTACTAACAAAGTATATGCTTACTTTAAAAAAATATATGTAATTTTTTTTAAATTTTTTCTCATCGTGTACAATTCATTGGAGTAAAAAACATCAACTTTTATGTATAGATAGTCAAGATTTATGCTACTCATTAGTCTTGAGTTCAGATCATCCGATATTACTCAATGCACATGATTTGTGATTAAATTATGTGTATTTAACTTGTATGTATAGTTATGTATGTTAGAATACATGATAATAAACTATATTCCAGATTCTATATTCAATTCAATTTAATCCACTAGTATAATTGAGACTCATATATCAAATTACATATCACCTCTTATAAATTAGAGGTCCAAATGTCAAATCATTTTTTTATATTTTATAAATTTTATCAACATCTTATTCACCATTATCCACTACTTATCAATGCTCAATCAAACAAAAAAATTCATTATTATATTTTCTAACAAGAATGACTAAAAACACAACTAAATATACAAAAAATGATTTATTTATTATTTATAATAAAATAATTATTTATCCTGAAATAGCTTATGTCATTACCTAAAAAGAGACTCATGATTTTTCATTAATGTTGGCTTTCTCGTCATAATAAAAAAAACTAACTATACACTTAAAATAAAATCATGTATGAACAGCATATGGGGCTACCCACTCGACTATACCTATACAAAATATTTATCCATTAATGACATGATCAAGTAACTACAATTTGTAGAAGTGTTTCAAACTTTGCAAACACTCATTCATGGTGCTCCCCAGTTTTTAGAACAAAGTGAGGGGAAAAGAAAAAGAGTTAGAACTTAGAACAGACTGGGATAACAAAAAAACAAAGTTAATAAAGCCAATTATTGGAATATCTCTGCAACTTATAGTGATGAATATATTCAATTTTTGTGTGACAGTGAGAGTGAGCATAAACGCATTGATCACATCAACTGCGCTCTCGATGAAATCGAAGAAGAGTTTAATTTCATCATAAGCCGGACAACATAACGACGAATTCCGGTATTGGCAATTAATACCAAAAAAAACCAGAATAAGGAATTCTGGTCCCCATTATAATTATTCTCTGTAGACAACAAATCACTAAATGACATGAACAAAAGTAGAAAACAGTCGGGCAGCCTTGTTTCTTCTTCTTCTTCTTGCCATTCTATATTGTATAATATCATGTTATTCTATGATTAATTGTTATATTAAACTAAGTCATCCTAAGAGAGAGAGGGGGGTCCATTCATTGACAAATTTGGTTTATGTTTGTCATCTTGATGTCGAAATGCCTTGAGAGCTACATTATATTGTTTGATAATAGATTTTTTTTGGGGGGCCCTTGTGAAAACAACCTCTGATTGTAATGTTTAATCAACTATATTATAGAGAATATATAAATAGAGATTTAATATATGTGGGGACCATTTGATATTGAATTCAGAGGAAACACTGTTACATGGTTGTAATCTCATGCAGTCAAATATGCTTGAATAAGCCATCTCCACCTTGTAAACACATGCAGTGTGTGAAAAATTGACCTACAAAAAGGGGGTTCTTAGTGTTGATTGTTTTTTATGGAAAAGTCTAACCCTAAGAAAATTAAGGTGGTTATATCTTTTTAGGATCTATTGTAAAGCTATGCATTACTATCACAAATATTGTCAAGATATTCTTATTAATTAATTTAACCCTTGATTATGTATCCCAAGATCTGCGGTGCACGATGTCCGGCTGCCCCTGATCCCCGGATAGGAAAATTTATTAGCTCTACAAGTAAAATTATCATATATAGTTCCATGTATTCATGATTATGTAGCACAGGTTTGCATGAGCTTATTAGGGCTATCACCTTATGCATTTCCAAACTCTCTTTGCGCCTCTGTTTGGATGGGATAATAGAGGGGGAATAAAGAGGAATGGGGGAGAATAAACCCAAAAAAATTGTTTGTTTGCAATAAAAGTGGGTATAGATACATAATAGGTGAGAATAAACTGATATTGGTATTTCAGACCCCTTTAGAATTGTGTTATTTCACTTAAAATGGATTCACATACATGTTAATTCATCTGTCATCACCTCTACTAAATCAGATGACTCACATGTCAAATCAATTTTTTTACAATTTATAAACCATTATTCACATTTTATTCCCTTTATCCACAAATTATTCAATGTCAACCAAATAACAAAAACTTTATTAATACATTTCCTAATGAAAATATTGAAAATATAAAAAAACTCAATCAAACAAAAAATGATTTATTCTTCACTTATATTGGAATAGTTATTCTATCTCATAACAGTTTATGTCGCTATCCAAACGAGGGCACGTGTTTCATAAAATTTATTGAAATTTATAGTGGTCATTAAAATTCATACTTATCTGAATGCTATTATATAACTTGACCTGCATTTTCATTGGTAATGGCAAATAATATCTCGACTATGAAGAAAATTATCCTGATGCTGTTCTCTTTTTAATATCCAAAAACAGGAATACAAAATATAAACCCACCTCATGTTTTTTTTGTTTTTTTCCCGTATGCGCAAGTTGGAATCCTCCAACTGAATCTTATCAATAGATTATTAATAGAGTATATTGGATCTTAGATATTTTAAAATAAAAACTAAACTTTGAAGGAAAATTTTATGGAGACGAAGAAGATGAAGAGTCATTATTGTGAAAAGCCAAAGTTTTAGAAAGTTTTCTTGTAAAACACAGAGAAAATGATAAAATGATAGGAAAACAAATTAAATTTTTCATATTTGAGTGTTACACATGGAAAAAGAAGAAGAAGTAGGGGTTCTTGAATTGTGAACATTGTGAGAAGTCCATTATATTTGTGATTTATAATCACTAGAGCATTCAAGAGGTCCAAATTTGTTTTTGATCTCTTTGTGGGAACATAGGCCCATGTAAACAGTTGGGCTTCATTGTACTGGCAAGAGGTCTATTAGGGTTTGATGGATGCTCAATTTTTTTTACAATCTCATCTGCAGCCTCATACACTATGATAATGCAATATTACACTGCATTGTATGAGATTTTGTTATAGTGTATGATGTAAAATAATTTTCATTTTTTGAAAGTAAAAAAAAAAGTATCATTGTATATTAGTATATATTTCATTTTATATAACAATATGCATTTTATTGAGAAAATGTATAATTAAAAAATAATAACAGTGTGGACTGCACATGAGACTGCACAAAAGGCTAGATATATCATTTTTCGTGTGTTTGATATGAGGTCTTCCATGACACGAGATGTCCTTTTACCACAAACCCGCTTGACAATACGTGTGTTATTTTTAGTAGGGGTACAATTAGGTTGGTTTGGTTTAATTTTTTACAAACTCAAATTGAATAAAATTATAATCACATCTAACCCGAAAATTGAAATGAACCGAAAACCCAAAAACCGAATTGATGTTATTAGATTAACCTGAACTAAATCATGCCGAACCGAACTGTTAAAGATAAATATATATATACCCAATTTTTTTTCTTCTTCCTACCAATTTGGGTAGTTTATAGTTTCTTTTTGGGGGTTGATTTACAACTTTACATAAAGATCTAAAAAGTTAAGGATTTATAGTATAAATTTGTGTATTCATTTTTTATGAATATTAATGGTATAATAACAACATAGTTTTTAATAGAAAAAGAATGATACAAATGAATATGAAAAATAAATAATCATGTGTTTAAATTTAATTTGATTCACTTCGATTAGCTTTTTTTAAGTAAAACTAAATTCAAACCAAAGTAGATCAGTTTATTATTTTTTCAATTCATACCCAAACCACAAAAAAAAACTATTGACCCAAATTTGAAAAAAATTTAGTCTGGTTTGGTTTTGATTTGGTTTAACCGACCAAAGTTGCACTCTTAATTTTTAGTATCATTCTTAGGCAGCGTTTGGTTGCACGATTGAACACAGTTGTAGGAAAACTGCTTCAACAATCGTGCAATCAAACAATTTTATAGTAGCAGCTTTCTGCAGACAAATTTCAAACAAATAATGCTCAAAAGCTACGATTTTCAAAAGTTGAGAGAAAGCTTCCTGCACAATCAATTTTAAAATACAAGTTCCTGCAAAATTAATTTTGCAATCGCGCAACCAAATGGACCCATAATAGATAGTGACTATGAACACCTGACTAGAATTCCATCTGTGTGTTACCTACAACAAATCCTGAGTAGTATGAAAGGTCGTGATCATCAGTGTAGCCTCATTGAAAATAGTACTATTCCATCTTGCATATTAAAACATACAAGCACCATTCAACTCTGATTGATTCAACATGTGGCATACTTTGCTCGTATAAGTTTACACTGGGTCGTCTTTGCTAATAGGTGGCTAGAACACCCTATGGGCTATGGCCCCACACATAGAAATGGGCCGGAAATCTAAAAAATAAATATTTATTTTGAATTATTTAAAATTAAATTAATTTTTCTTTTCTTTTCAAATTGAACATATCCTCTTATTTGTTTTAGGTTTTTCAATGTATAACTGTTTTTCATCGACATCGAAAAATAATGTCTTTTAGGGGCGGTTAATATCACCCGAGCAGTTACTCACCCACCCACCCACCCTGATCATTTCCCACGGGGGGAAGCATTATTTCAGAGAGTCGGGGGAACACAGAAAAAGACAAAAGTACGAATACAACATCTTTTAGTGTGTTCGACGTAGATGTAAAAAAATCTATTTGCATTTGTGTTTATTGTCAGTTAGACCCTTTAGTTTTTCTTTTGATGTCATGGATGTGGTGATGGACTGATTGTGGTGTTATAATGATTTTGGTGGTTCGACCAATTCAATATATGTACTCTATTAGGTAATATACATTTTTTAATGGTGTATATGCAAAAAAAAATCCTTATTAAAAAAAGTGAAAAATCATCATAAGTCTTTAAAATCTTTGTAAAATCACAAAAGGTCCATGTAAATCCCAAAGATCTCTTAGGTCCCTGTGCTTTCAATAAATTGTTCAGTAAGCCTCTGCAGTAACACCATGTAACATAACATATGGTTAACATTAATCACACATATAACATTACTAAAATCCCCTCTCACTCGTGAACACAGTGAGATGAATTTCTTAAAAGGGGAAAAGCTGTTTCTCTTCTCTCTCATCTCCCTCGTGAAACACATCTTCATCCACATGAACCCGTCATCAACCACATGAACCAGTCATTCTTCTTCGAGCAATCTCTGTCGCACGATCCACGATCAAAACACCATCTCTCACGGTGGGTCTCTCACACACTCACCCTTTGAATGGTTTTTTTTTATAATTTTTTTCTTTCTGTTTTGATTCGGGTATTTTAGGGTTGGAGGGTTTATGCTTGGATTTGGATGTGTATTTTAGGGTTAGATGTGCATTTTCGGGTTGGATTTCGGGAATATTAGGGTTAGATGTGCATTCTAGGGCTAGATGTGTATTTTGTGGATTTGGGTGATTTCCATGGATTACAACTAGAATGTATGTGCATTTTGAACTAAGTATGTGTTTGATATGCATATTTTTGTGGACTGACCTGAATATACTGCTTGATTCCTGGAAACCAAACAATTTTAATACCACAAATTCATTTAGGAATTTCATCAAACATTTGAAGTGTTCACAAAAACAGAACTTGCTTTATCAAACTTACATTGTTGAATATACTGTTTGATTCTGACATTGTTGGGTTCGGACCTCTCTGCAATGGTGGTGGGTATGAACCCGTGGTAGTGTGCGGTGGTGGCAGGATTGAAATGGTGGCAGTGGGCGGTGGTGGTGGGTCTGCATCGGCAATGGAGGCACAAATGGGAGAGGAGGAGATTTGGGAGGAGATATATACATCAAATGTGTTTTAACGGACAGTTTTTTACCGTTGGAAGTGGGAGCTTGGGAAAGTGACAAGGGCTTTTTTGTCAATATAAAGGACTAAATACGATTTTACAAGGTTTACAAGGACTTATTTCAATATAGTTTTGCTGAACAATATTACTGTTACAGAATATTTGGGGAATATTCCCCACAAACTGACGGAAAATTAACCGGATGACTAAATCTGTTAACCATATCATTTTACAGGGACCTAAGACGATTTTTGGGTTTTACAGGGATTTTTTGTGATTTTACAAAGATTTCAGGGGCCTATGACAATTTTTCCCTAAAAAATAATAATGTATAATAAGAATGTAAGTTTGAAAAAAAAATTTAGGCCGTTTGAAGGATTTTGACGAAAAATAATTTTAGTAAGTTTTGGTGTAATTTATGTAAGTTTTGGTATAACTTAGATAAGTTTTGGTGTAACTGAAATAGAAATTCAATTACAATTTAGGTAAGGATTTCGAAATGGGTAAATTTTAGTGCAACAGAGATTTATGTGGAAGAGTAATAACCGAATAGAGAAAAATGGGGGATTTGGGTTAATGGGATGGATTTTTAATGAAAGACAGATTCGTATTTTGACATTTTACCCTTTTTCAAAGTTAACAAGTCATCCAATAAGATAATGGCACCTCATAGAGCTTGTGAATGAGACTTATAATTTGGGGCCTAGGTATCATCACTGAGATGGGAATGATATATGGAAGAATTCTGCATTGTGTTTCTTAAACACAGAGGATGTCCTTACACTGTTTCTTATTAATGATCGTGCAGTTAGGCAAACCTTTCAATGGAGACTGAAGCTGCTTCAGTAGAAAACACAGAAGCCTCTACATTTGTTATAGATGCTGCAAATGAAAATCTGGAAAATTCAATCTCGATAAACAATGGGTACGCTCATGTTCTTGTGTGAAGAATACTGTTCTCACTATCTCTGTCTTCCGATAACCTGGTGTGTGTGTGGTAGAGTAGTGAATGCCATTCTTTATAAATCTATCTTGAGTATGATCAAATTTCCTTATGTTGGGATGGATGCTTTTATTATATTTTAGATGCTTTGTTACTTTTCATTATGGGACTGAAATTGATCATGAATTTTAAATCTGTTGACTTAAGATTGATAATCATCCCTTTGGGCATTGCCTTTCTTTGAATAAAATTAAGGTCAGTGCCTACCATTTACATAAAAAAGAAAAGATTGATAATCATCTTCCATATGAGAATTAACGATTTTTGTAAGGCAGCCATAATTACCAAAAAATTTTGTTATCATAACAATCAACAGATGCCTAGTCCACTTTGGAACTCAGGGGTATCAGTGTGGCAAGCGGAACAGAAGTGCAAGGGCTACTCATCCCCTGAACTGCAACGTGCACACTTGAGTGAAGTGAGGCACAACCATTTTCTAAATCAAATTATAAAGAAAATAGTACATTAAGTAAAAATATATTTGAATCATACTTTAAAAAATATTATGTCAAATTGGTTATTGTGTTCAATTTGTTAGTTTCAAAGAACATGGAAAGGACTAAAAACTGAGAAGATGATTCAGAAAAAAAAGCAGAGATAGAAATAAAAGATCAAAAAGAGAAATCAAAGCGGGAAGAAGAAGATGAGAAGGAGAAAAAACTCATGGAACAATACGAAGAGGACAGAAAGAAGGAAAAGGAAAACTTTCTTCACTTTTTTTTTTCTACAACAGCAGCAATGTGGTAAGCTTCTGAGGAAGCAGGAGGCTCTCCCATTTTCTTTCACTTAAGTGATTTAGTAGACAAGTTAGTTTCAAACAGTAAGAAGAAAAGTAGGTCAACTGTTTACTTGTCAAACAGTCAAAATATATGGATTGCAAAAATTGTCATTTTCTTGAACTTCAACTGAGGCACAAATGCAAGATGATGCACAAAAGGCGTACTGCTTGTTTGACGTAAGGCAATATGCCGATGAAGCAGGAACTTTGCTTGCACCTTGCCTCACCTTGTGCCCGAAACACACTGAGGTCCAATGCTTGTTAGCACTGTTCGAACCATGTACTTTATTTTAAAACAGTGGACATCCAGCAATATGGGTAACCTCTCTGAAGGCATGGAGGCAAGTGCTATGTTCATCACAAATAAAAAATAATGTAAATTTCATATAGTCAATTGTCTAGGAGTCAGAAATTATCATACAAGTATATGATATTTGTACTATATAATGTTAATATGTCTTGCTGTGCTGCCTCTGGTGCTTATTATATTGCTACTTGTTTTATGATTCAAATTGGACATAGGCAAAATCCATTATCCTCTTTTAAATACTGATGTTTTACTTTGATTAATGTATACATGAATCAGAGAACCAGAGCACAACATTTCTGATGCTGAAATTAGGAGCATAATGGAAACCATTGCTGCGACGGGGAAGTTTTGGTATGCTGTTAATTGTCTGTGGAATTCTTTTAAATTACTAATGTTTGAGTTCCCATTCAATTGCGTGATCTGCTTGATATGAGTTCCCTTTTATCTGGGCATTTCATTGACCTATAATGGAAAATGAAAATAGAAACATTTCAATGAGCGTAAACCACATGAGCCATGTACTCTCATTAGCCAATCTCACCAACTTTCAAGTGCATGCAATCAATACATTGCCTAAAATGTCTTGGTTAAGGTCCTATAAGTTAAATGATTGGTTTTAAAAGAACAGTAGGAAGGGCTAGTTTCTGGGGGAAATTAACAGTCATTTTTGGAAGGAGTCCTGGTTTTTGTTCAGTCAGGTACAAACAATTCTACAGGGGTTCACAGGGGAAATTCTTTGAAATCTTTCCCCATGATGTTTGCCGAAATATGACTAGAAATGAGAAATTTTCCAACAAAAACAGTATTATATAGTCTGGAACATCCGTATCATTAGGTTAGGGACAGTCATTATAAGTACCAAGTAGATACACCCTTTTTTGGCGGTGTAAACTAGGATGATGTTTTTTTATGTTAGGTTTCTTTCTTTCTGTAGTGGGAAGACACCTTGAGATCCTTCTAATCTAGGTGTTTACCATATTATTATATGATTTAAGGAATACTCTGTTCTCTCTCTCTCTCTCTATTTAAAAAAAAGAAAACTGGTTGGAATAAAAATGGTTTCATGTGATGCAATATTTATTGGAAGGGATTCAAGATTTCTATCCCATGAATTTTGGAACGAAGATCTTTTTTTCCCATTAGGTGAGTGGTGGGTCATGAATTCAAGACCATATGGTTGCAAATTTTATTGTCAACCGTTGAGTCATGGGTACAAGCTCCATTTGCAGTCCTAACATGTTAACACAAATTTTAAACAAAATTGAAGCCTCATTTCAGAGCTTAATGATGCCTTCTTCTGGTTGAATGGATGGATTTTATTGAAAGACTGTAAAAAAATATCTCAATCTCAGATTTATTTATCCACTGCGTCCACATGTATTCCCATCATCTGTATTCCTCTCAGTTCTAGTATCAGGAACATGTGGTATGGGTTTCTCCTGCAGTTAACTGTTGTTCTACAAGACCAACATGTGTCATATACCAGCTTCTTGCTAGTGCATCTATTTAGGGACCTTTTTGCAATTAATTGTTATTTACATGTGCAACATGCGTCATTGAGCTTCTCCTTTTTAGATTTGTATATTAAACTCACTGATTTGGTTTCATTAACAGTTTGTACGAAAATCCTGGAGCTCAATTGTTTTACTTAATGTTGTAAGGCATGGTGAAAGGTGGGATTTATTAAGTCATGGTTTGAAGTTCCAGAATGAAAATGGTTATAAAAAATGCATTATTAAAATTGTTTCTTAATGAAATTAATTGATTTGCTCAATATCTTTATTTGTCAAAATAAACCTTGTTTTTTAATTCTATATTAAAGAACAAGGTTGTCAAGGATTGGTTGGTACTGTGGTAGTGTGTTGTCTTGGGGCAGAGGTTGTTTACTTTTCTTGTGATCATAAACTCCTGGTTGGGAGAAAATATATTTGTTTTGTGATGCTTCTCCCTGTTGTTCCTCATCCTTTTTTTCTTTTCTGTGTTGGTAGATATCTTATCTGCTAGTTATGTTTCTGGAGCTTTTTCACAGATTAATAATATCACTGAGTCCCATCTTTTCATGAAAGATACCTTGTTCAAAATTTGATGTATTCCTGTGTGATGACCAGACTATATCCGCACAAAGATTAACAGGATTAATTGATGACAACTGTCTACTCATGATTCTCAGTCTTGAATGTAGGCATGATTGGGACATACTGAAAGGCTTGCTATCTCACCGATTGAAGCAGGTATGGGGAGGTATGCCATTTTGTTATGATTGTCAAATCAGGTGTTTCTTCTTTTTTTTCCCTCTTTTTACTTTTTTTTTTGTTGTAAACTTGTAATCTGATAAAATATTTGTGTTACGCTTGTTTCATCCATTAAGACATAAAATGGTGTTTATGATCATCTTGGCAGAGTATGCAGAATCTCAGGTGGTTGGTGATGCTGGGCCCCAAAAGTGCCCCTTGTCAGGAGAGACTTATACAGACATAAAAAAAAGGTTGGATGAAGGTGATTTCAGAACCTTCTTGATAGCTTTTTGTTCCTTTTTTTTTTAATGGTTTATGCACACAAGTAATGTCTAAACAATAATTTGCTTATATATATTCATTATATTTATACGTCTTTTTTTTTTAAAGTATCATACTATTAACATAACAGGGGCAACTAAAGCCACACCCTTGAGTTGAAACCCCCGCACCAGAAAAAGAAAAAAAAAAGAGGGGTGGGGTTTCCATCCTTAAGAAAAAGAAGAAGAAAAGATGGAGAAAGAAAGAGAGATGAGAGTGCTGGGAGGGAGGGAGACTGTGGCGCATGGAGAATTGTGGTTGTTGTTCTTTCTCCTCTCCTTTCTCCTCTCTTTTTCTCTCTCTCTCCCCTTACCCCTCCTCTCGCCACCATCACCAACTCTGCCACTATTGCCCGCCCCCTCTGCCGCCGCCTTCCTCCACTCTCTCTCTCTCTCTCTCCCTCCCTCCCTCTGCCACTCCACCCCCCGTTTCCGCCGCCACCCTCCTGTCACCGTCGGCCCCCCTCCCTCCCTCCTCCTCCTCCTCTTTTTTCTTGAAGATGGAAACCCCACCCCCAAAAAGACAAATGCAAGGGTGGAGTTCCATCTTTAAGGGGTGGATCTAACTCTCCCCTAAACATAATTGTCCTCTGATAATCTAATTGTTAATTGTAACAGTTGCACAACCTTCTCTCCAAACATCTTGTCTTGCAATATACATATTCTATTCTCAGTCTATTGGGAAAAAAATTTGTCCGTCTTTAGTAACATGCTCGCTCGCATCCCAAGAAAATGTTTTTTTGTATTAGCTCTTGGAATTTCAATGTGACTTTATTTTCATCCCATTAAATGTGAAAGCATTTTACACGCATTGTTTACTGTGTTCTCGTCCTTCTTTAGTAATTTGTTTGTTTTCAGTTGAAGAAAGTTTTTTCACATTTGCTCTCAGAATTTGAATGTGACTTTATCATTAAACCACAAATTCTAAAGATCATGTTGGCATTTGCCATCTTATTTGCTGTTTTGCACTGAACAAAATTTTCCTTTAATCGATTCTTTGGTGGGTAAGAGTATTTGACATGTTGAACTTGTCCTCACCTTTTTTCATAATACATGTTAAGCGATAAATTCATCCCATACATTGTTACATTTGATAGCTTCAGTGACATTATAGGTTTATGCCAAGATATCATATCATTATTGTATATATTTCTTTTTGTGGCCTGCACTATTGCAGGGTATCTTACCATGTTGTTTTCCCCCCTGATTCTAAGTTTTCTTTAATTTGCTGACTTTATGCTCGTCATGAATGGATAGATCTCTGTGACCTGCTAAGGTGGTACCTAACTACCTATGTAGTCAATTCATACTGCTGTTGAACTATACTAGTTGTATCATTGGTTTCACATTATATATATCCATTTTTCTCCATGTATAAGTTTTGAATGTGTTGAACTACATATTGTCCAAGTTTAATGTAGCAACCCATGCATCACATGAAGGTGGCCACATGTACGATAATTTAAGGGAACTGCACATGGGATATATGCAATTTGCAAATAGATACACTATTTGGAAGGTCTAGTTCAATTAATGTAAATTTATATGTTGAGGTTGAGTCGAAGTTCTCTGGAAGAAGTCAAATCTATCAAGTATGTTATTTTGGAGATCTGACTATAGTTTTTTGTAATTTGCAGCTCTTCTTTGTTTTATGGAAGGCCCACCATTTACTCTGCAGAGGCTCTGTGAGGTAGTTCATCTTAATGTTCATTGCTTCAGAAACAATGTAAACTTTTGACCATTTTTTGTTGTACCATTTAGTGAAATGAATAACTGCATGACCAAATTTCATGAAAATGGTTAGATTGTCCATGTACTTTCCAAATAGCCAACATTATTCAAAATTGGAAAAACTAAAGAGTTTGGCACTAATTTCCATGTTCATCAGGGTTATTGAAACTTGTGCTTTTCTTCTGCAACTTGGTGTTTTTTTTTCCTGTTGTTTTCTGCTAAATTTGGAGTCCTTTCTAATAACTAACAGTATTAAGTTTATGTTAATAGATCTGATTTTGTTGCTATCTAACAGATCTTGTTGACTCCAAAGAGCATTTATCCAAATTTGTCGAAGCTTGCTCTGGCACTGGAGAAGGTTGCTTTTGTCCTCTTACCTTTATTTGGTGGAAATTTTTTGTAGATATCTGTTATCTATTTTTAGATATTTATCCAGTTATAATTCTTCTAATTTTGAAAATTAAACAAAATTGGAACTTTTATTCTTAATTATGTTTGTAGCATAAAAAAGTGAAATCCACACACTCTTTGTCTCGCTTTCTCTAGTGGAAGTAATTCTTAGACATACATGTCTGATACAGAATTCTTTTGTGCAAGTCATGGTGGGTAGTTTGATGGCAATAGATTTAAATGATCTCATCTGCAATGAATTTCATTGCTGTCGCCACAAGATGGGCAGCATTGCATTTTTTTTTTTATTCTATATGGGAGCACATATTTCTTGAATTCCATGGAAATCCATTTCTTTAAAAGAATCTCATCTCCACTGTGGAGAATGATTCAAGTCTCTTAGAAATTCTAAAAGTGTTTCAGCCCCTGCAAAAATTGATAGAAAAGAGGAACAAATGAGAGAAGGAAATCAGAATTAGGAAGTGGAACTCTAGTGGTTCATCACCTTCTTTTTTTCTTTTCTATATTTTCAACTTTTGCTATTCGCTGAAGAGTTTGAGCTCCTACATATTTCATTGTTGTCACAGGCTATTTGATGGCAACATATTTGCAATAATTTCTCATGAATATGATATATAACTATGATCACTCTTCACGAATCTCACTTGCCGTCATATATGGACTGCTTAACATTGAACACTCAAAACATACCCTTCTTCCCTCTATATATTCATTACCTCTTGAACAGTAATTTGATTCTTTTTTTCTTCACATTTCTTGAATCTGACTATTATGCTTACTGAACACGTTAATCTTCACCCCATCTTTGCAGAATTTGTTGGTGACATCAACTATCAGCAAATGTACTGATCCATACCCACCACCACCTACACTGCATGGTCAATCAGAACCTGCTGAAGTAAATGAAGAGATGCCCAACAATCCTTCCAGTCCTATCGAAAATGGGGTTGAACCTGTAGAAGGAGATGTCGACGAAGAAATGGTGGATGCTGAAACCAATGAGGAAGATACTAAAACCAATGAGGAAGCTAACATGGGCAGAGAAAGAAGAAGAAAACCCCGATAAAACATCAGATGACAGCATCACGACGAGCACTTCAGAGCTTCCAAGTGAGCTCCAGACCTCTAGTGAACAGCCTAGTAAAACTGAATCTTGATTGTTCTGTTGGCCCTGTTTGTCTTGATCATTGCCTGCCGTCGGTCATAGAGGTTCCCAAGAGTGAGAGTGAATTAAATTGGCAATTGTTGCCCGTCTCAATGAAATATTTACCGCATATCACTGGATTGTTGTGGTGAATTGCACTTTGTTTCTTGGGGGTTCTTATGGAAAGAGTGATCCCTTCTAAAATTCTAGATTTTGGAGAATTTGTTGGGCTTGTTATGCTGCTGTAAATTTTATTTCCAGGTTAAGTGTTATTTTTTATTTTTTTGGTTGGTTTGTTAAACTTTGGTCGTTTTTACTGTTTTTGATGGCAGTTCACAAAACACAGGAAACACTTGGGCGGTGAGAAAGAAAGAGATCCCAGATTTAAAGATTCAATACCAAAAACATATGAGTTTGAAAGAGAATTTCTAGAGATCGGATCCGGGACTAGATTCAGTCAGTTCGGTATTAACCAAACAAGACGACGTGAAAATTGAAATGTACTACATATAAATCAAACTGCATAATTAATTGTTGGGAATCAATTTTGGAGGAGATGAAAGGGTATTTATCATTAGTAAAAAAAAAATTAGGACAAAATATCGATTATTAAAAGCACTCCATAAGTTATAATTTGAGAAGCACCGTTTATCTAGATTTCAGATTTTGACTTTTTAAGTAATTCTTAGATTGAATGTGTTTCAATAAATTTCAATAAACATGAATCACCTGTTTATTCCAAGCTAAAAGTTATAATCTCCACCTTATAAACTTTAACAAACATGTACATGAGCATAAGGGATGCATGAGTCCATACCATGTCTATGATTGCATTTGTAACTTTGCATTTAATTGGTTCATAGACCTGAAAAATCAATATGGAAATTCTTCAGATGTAAATTTTTCAGGAAAAAATAATAAAATAAAATAGAGAGAAACAAATGCTTTCCAAACTTCACGAGTGCAACAGACGATGAGTAGTGAATGTACTTGACCTTCTCAGAGAAGATTCGAAGGCCAACTTCTTTGACTGACTTTAAACAGAATTTTTCAATGTAAGAGCCCATATGATGGAAGAGGTTCGAAAGACGTTGGAGCAGGAGTTGATAATCTGACCAACTCTTCCAGAGCTGATTCACAAAAACCAGGCCATGCTTGTTCTTCAAGGATGGCATTACCTGTTTCAAATTGAAAGATTAAAACATTGAGATTTCAAATTCAGCACATGCATGGTAAGAAAAACATATGATAACAATTTAATTATAATTGATAAAATACATAAACGTTTATTAAATAATTAATATTATATAACATGATAAGTAAAGATAATTAATTATTTAGTTTATAATCTAAAAAAATAATAAAACATATTAAAAACTGATTCTTAAGTTTGTTGGCTTCTAACTTTTAAATGGGGATATGACGGGACGGGTTCGGGTTCTTAAAAATCCCGTTGCAACAGATTTGGGACGGAATAATCATTTCCGTCACAAGTTCTCTGGCTAAAACAAAGAGGGAAAAGCCAGTAGTCGCAAGAGAAGCTGTTTCAATAGACAATCACTTCTTCAGCAGAGTAATAGAACACTGGGGAGTTGCAGTAGGAAGATAAAGTAGACGATATTTATTTAGATAATTTGTCCCAACCAGCTTTATTGCCATCCTAACAGAAACTAGACTTGTTGATTTTTCTTAAAAGTTTTATTAAAGGAACAATAATGTTATTTATCTATAAAGAATATTTTGCACCGTACCCTAAACAATTGAAACAAATTAAAAAAAAAAAAGCAATAATCAACACACAAGAAACAAAACAAAAAATATAATTAAAATTGGGCAGAGTCTATCTCACCAAATCGTCGCAATAGCTTTTCAATTTTTCCCCGAAACTTTCATAAAACTGCGTATAGACTTTTGCATAATTTAAATTAAGTGTGCTATGGAACAGATTTTGAATATCTCTATTTTTAATTGTTAAGGATAAACAAAACAAAATAAAAAAACATAAATAAAAGTAAAAGTTAAAAAGAGAGAGATTAAAAACAAAAAAACAAAGGATACATAAAAATTCTAGTATGCTGGTCATGATTCAATTGGTTGATCTGACCATCAATTGCATTGATCATCAACTCAAACAAGCACACACACACCCTCAGTATATTTATTTATTCAATCTCCAATTCACTTGTTCGATTCGTTTTACACAAAACAAATTGTGATGGTTTGAAAGGTAAGAAAGAGATTATGAGAAAGAGTATGAGTAGATCTTCCTTGTTCTCGTTCTCGTTCTCATAATCTCTTTCTCGCCCTTTAGATTTTACATTCAAATCTTTCGATCCACGAGTATTATTGGTAAGCTATTGCATTTCTCTGTGTTAGTTGGATGACAAATTCTCGTCATCATTTTTATTTTGTATAATTTTATTTTTTTTTTATATTGGAGGGACTTCCCGTAGCTGACCTTACAATCGAGCTGGGAAAATTACCTCCGCCTGTTTGCCCCGGTCCCACGAAAAATTCTTTTGAATAATCGCCAACAAACTTTTTTTTTTAGATTGTTCTTACATAGATTTTAAATGGTAGCACATAACATGGATATAAATTTTCCTCTTGGAAATTGGATTAGTGGTTTTAACCCAACATGATATTAAGGGTGTGTTTGTACATAACACGAAGGAAAGTCAAAGAAAAATGAAGGAATTTTAGTCAAAGGGAAACCGACGGAAAAAAATATTTTCCTTTTGATTATTATATATATTGTCGGTGTTTGTTATGAAAAGTAATAAAAAAATAAAAACTATTATTTGTCTGTAATGAAAATTATAAAATAAAATGCATTGTTTGTATTATAATAGAAAGTGTTAAAAAATGATAAATAAAAAAAATGTTGTTAAGCAATCTAAAATATGTGTCAAGTATTTTAAATAAAAAAAGTTTTGAAAGATGATCCACAAAGACACTGGACATATCTCATTTTTTATTGGCTTAAATCTATATTTTTTCAATATTCGTTAAAGTACTCCAATTAGATAGCTTCAGTACAAAATGTATTATACCGAATACAATGCATATGAAATTTATTATTACATATTAATGCCTAAATTATTTAAAAATAGTCTTTTAATTATGTGAGTACTTTTCTATAGTTATCTGCATTTACGGATATATATACATATACTGTATCGATCATGTCATTTGTGAAATAATTGTCACTATGCTTAGCATGCACACTCAACAGCTAGTCGACCTGTTACGTGGATCCGGGCACTAAACATTAAATAAAAGAAATTTCATAAAAAATTTAAAAATATGAAACGAGATATCGAATATTTGAAAGTAACCTTTCACTAGAAAAGTATATTATAATGATTCTAAATTAGAAAATTTAACAAAAATCATAAATTTTCAAAACTGTTCAGTGTAAAATTGAAGTTTGATTTTTCTTTTATTATTGCTCCCTCAATTATTAGCATATTGTCATACAACATATCTCATTAAGACAAACATTAAATTTTTTGTGTTTTCTATAACTACATATACAATATATATGGTACATCTCATCTTTGTGAAAGTATTTACCTCTTTACATGAAAAATATATATTTTAAGAAGTTAAAAGAATGCGATGAATATATGTGGATCTTTCTTGTATAACTGGAGGGGTAGAAAATGACGATCCGGGTTTGGGTTAGTAGGATCTATCTGCTCCGCTTCTTCCAACGGCTTCCAGTGGGACACCGAAAATTTTTCTCCTCAAGCGTCATCGGAAATAGGGTTGAGGTGACATGCAGAAGACCATCTGACGCTCAAATCCGTCAAGTGCACAATTTAGGGTTTTGTAAAAAAAATGTTTTTCATATACCTCAATAGGGAGAATCAGTAACATATTTATAGTACTTTGATGAATGCCCTAGAATCTATTGTGGATCTCTCTTCCATCGGACGGATGAGAAGAGATCACAAATTTAGAGAATTGATTATGTGATATTAGAGGGATTTGTAGAATATCATGCCATTATCCCTTGATGAATGCATATAATTTGTTAGAATTTTGTGAATCAATTGATGATTTTTCTAAATCCAACATATATTGTTGTAATATCAGAGAATTAGTTTTATGATAGCTCTAAATTTAATATATCTGTCACTTATCTCTTCTTCTTGGAGAATATTGTCTTCGTTGTGTTGTTTCACATACGCGTCGAGAATGCCGGATCCACTCTTTCACGGGTGATGCCACTCTTTTACAGATTTTGTTTCCCGTCACTTGGTGATGATATCACTCGATATTGCCTTCTCACGGGCCGATTTCTCTTGTTCCATGCACGTCATGCGCATATCATCGTGCTTCCTTTAGTGTCTTTTCGTCCGTTGCTTCTGTCATCTATTGTAATAATATTACTCACCCACTCTCTTTGGTCTATTTTCTCTCCATTTATTCTCTTTAGTATCATTTTGATTATTATTGGTTTTACGTTCTTACACATCCATCATGTTCCTGCTTTGTCAGACTCTGGTTGGTTATTATCACTTCGTGATTAATGTTTGTAGTATATTTTCAATGATTGGGAGGTATTTATTGGGATGTTGGGTATTTTCTTTATTATTTTTTGTACAAACTTTAAGGGATCTATCTTTCAGAGTTTGAGGTGGAGGGGTTGTTAAATGTATTAGGTGTAGTTTAGTTATTTATGTCTTTTTCATTTTTGAACTATAAATATTAAATATTATATGTCTTTTTCCTTTTTGTTGTTATCTATGGATAATGTTTATAATCTTTCATCTACATGACGTTTATGAGCCCACGTAAAACATATACCTTTCATTCTTACGTGGGTTATATGGAATTCACAAAACACATGGATTATGTGGATGTCGGATGATTTGTAAAAAGTTATATGCATTTTTTCCTTTTTATTTTTATCTAACAAAGATATATAAAATCACTTTAGTTTTATTTTAGTTTTTAAGGTACGTATTATAATAATGCATAAAAATAATAGAAAAATGATATGTGCAGCCCCTTGTACAGTTCTAATTACAGTTCATACTGATTTTCTTTTTTAATAAAATTATACGCTCTCCATTTCAGGATTCGCAGGATTAAGTATTTTCTTCTGCTGATTTTTCATTTCTTTAGGGTGATGTACTCCAGCATACAAAAACCACTAAACTTTTTTTTATTCCATTTGTCTTTCTGATAATAATAAAAGACTCCATCACTCTGTGTTAATGCTTTCAAAGTAGAATTTGGTTTACCTCCTCTCTCTCTCTCTCTCTCTCTCTCTCTCTCTCACATGTATATTTATTATGAAAATTTGATATTTTTTAAAAAAAACGGCAGACATACGTCCCTGAATTTGATAATTGTTGTTATCAATGGATGATGTTTATAATCTTTCATCTACATGACATTTTTGAGCTCACATAAAACATATATCTTTCATTCTTATGTGTGTAGAGGGGTTATATGGAATTCACAAAAACAAATGGATTATGTGGATTTCGGATCATTTGTAAAAAGTTATATGTATTTTTCCCTTTGTATTTTTATCTAACAAAGATATATAAAATCACTTTTAATTTTATTTTTAGTTTTTAAGGTATATATCATAATAATGCATAAAAACAATAGGAAAATGATACGTCCAGCCCCTTGTACAGCTCTAACTGCAGTTTATACTGGTTTTTTTAATAACATTATACATCTCCATTTAATGTATAAACTGTTATACGAAATAAAGTATATACTAAGATACATTAATATATTTCTTTTTGTGTTGAAAAAAAAATTACGTTATACATTATGATAAAATCTCAGACATTATGATAACGCAATATGTACTATGTTATCGTAATGCATAAGACTACAAAACAAAATGAGTGTATCGTAATAGTGTATTAAGATACATTAATATATTTCTTTTTGTGTTGAAAAAAAAATTACGTTATGCACTATGATAAAATCTCAGACATTATAATAACGCAATATGTACTATGTTATCGTAATGCATAAGGCTACAAAACAAAATGAGTGTACCAGCATTTAAAACAAAAACAATGAGACGAAACACACGAGACAAGCCCAACAAAGCTTGAAGCTGGGCCCTCCTTGTAGGGAGCAGTGTCCTCGACATGCCTAACATTATGCTTTAGGAAAATATCAGACTCAGTCACATTCACCGACCAAAATTCAGACCTCACATGTTTTTGTTTTTTTTTAAATAGTAAACTCCATCTAATGAAGTATATGCTTTGATAAAAAAAAAATGTAACTGTGTAAATCGCTCCATTTCGAGTTGAATGAACTCATTTTTAGTAAATGTAAGAAAATATTTAATTTGATATATACAACATTTAACGAGATATATATTTCATTGAATTTTTAATATAATATATAGTACTGTGTTTTGTACTGCTGAGTGTAAGAGCACTCTCTACTTTATTATGTCACAATGGTCCCGTCACCAGCTGCCTATCTTCCCTGAGTGATGCATTGTTCCAAGATTCCCATTCCCCTCAATCACAAACCATTTCCACCTCCCATAAAGAAACAACCCCAAATCTCTCAAGTCTCAACCCAAGAAAATGGGAGAAGCAAAAGAAGAAGAAAGAACCACTTATCCTTTACCTCCGCCCACCCACACCCCCCCCCCCCCCCCCGGAACAGACTCTCTCTCTCTCAAATTCCAAATCCTCAAACCCCCTTCCCCCACCACCACCCCAATCCCCCAATTCCTCTCAACCCACCACCCGTCCTCCATCCGCGCCATCCTCTGCTCCGGCTACATCCCCATCGACGCCCCCATCATAACCAGCCTCCCCAACCTCGGCTGCGTCGTCACCACCAGCGCCGGCCTCAACCACATCGACCTCGCCGAGTGCCGCCGGAGGGGGGTCGTCGTTGCCAAAGCGGGGGGCGTCTTCTCCGTGGACGTCGCCGACTATGCGGTTGGGCTTTTGATCGATGTGCTGCGTCGGATTTCGGCCGGTGATCGGTACGTGCGGAGCGGGCGGTGGGGGAGAAAGGGGCGAGGGGAGTACTTCCCTCTTGGATCCAAGGTATTGATTTTTTGCAGCTCCGTTTGGATTCCTTAAAAAAAAAAATATGTTGTTTAAATTTCATGTTTAATTTTAATTTTCATGAACTTCAGTTATTTTATTAGTACAGACTAGTTTTGGAAAGTGGAAGGTTTTATTTCACCTGATTATTGTGGTTTTTCTGGGTTGATAGGTGTTTCTTTTTTCTTTTTTCTTTTAAACTATTGTTAAATCTGCTCTAGCAAAATTAAGATCGGAGGAACCACAAAAAAATTTATTGTTAAATCTGTTTTGCGCGGGATTGCTATGGGGGATGGCCATTTTTACTCAAGTATACATTAATTTTTTTTCCCACACCAAATATTTGTTGACATTTTTATGCGCTCGTCACAACTTAGCATATAAGTAAATACTATCTTAAAATTTACCAGGATGAATTTGATATATATCTGAAAGACAATCAGAGGAATGCACACATTTTAAACTAAGTTTAGATAAGGTGACCACATGAGGCTCAAGGCATCTTCTTACTTCACTGTTGCAATGGTCGAACGACACATACAATATGTTCCACAAGTGCTTTTGCATTACTTCTACATCAATAATTCCGACTTTTCAACTGGCATACATGTTCTGTGCTCATATGAGTTCTGGAATTGCCATCAACCCAAAGTACTTTCACCTGGGTGATGATCTCTTGATTTTGAATGACATTTACAATTGCTGATGCATCAAAATTACTCTACCTCTTTATATACAATATGGTGACAATCGCAGTTGCGTGGCAAGAAAGTTGGGCTTGTAGGACTGGGAAACATCGGCTCCGAGATTGCTAAAAGACTAGAGGCCTTTGGTTGCATCATCTCGTACAATTCAAGGAGAAGGAAGCCAGGAGTTTCATATAGTTACTATCCCAATATCTGTGATCTAGCATCTGATAGTGATGTTCTCGTTGTAGCCTGTCCATTGACAGATGAAACCCGCCACATCATTAACGAGGACATTCTATCTGCGCTAGGAAAGGATTCCATCGTCATTAACATCGGTCGTGGGGCACTCGTCGATGAAAAGGAGCTGGCTTGGTGTCTGATACAAGGAGAGATTGGAGGCGCTGGACTCGATGTGTTTGAGAACGAACCAAGCGTTCCCAAGGAACTCTTCTTGATGGAGAATGTGTATTGTCTCCTCATCATGCAGATTATACCCCAGAATCCTTTCGAAGATCTTTTTGATCTCTCCATAGCCAACCTGGAAGCTTTCTTCGCGGGCCAACCGTTGCTTACTCCAGTGAAGTGTGACTAGCAGATCATCTGGCTTTTCATTTATGAGTTAGGAAAATGATATATACAGCTGCAATTGTTTTGGTTAGCCTTATGGCGTTAATATACTGGATCATTATTACAATCTTAACTCAGTATATAAAATATCTGATTATATATATTATAAAAATATAAAAAAATGTCATTTTATTTTATTTTTAAAGTATGCATTTCATTGGACATGTACATATATTAAAAAAATTTCAAAACGTGTTTGGATTACAAAATGATTGCAGAAGTGACTGAATGAAATATTTTCTGATTTTTTTTTATTAAAATTATCAACCGCATATTTCATTCACAATCATAATTCAACAATTCACTAAAGTTTTAAATAAAGCATTTTAAAATTACATTCTCCACTCATTATGTAGTAATCACATGAAAAAATTGTTTTTTTTTTTTTAGGTAAAGGCCGATTCGACCACGTGACCTCCCCTTTGGGAGGGTGTGTCTCGACCACCCCGCTAAGGGGGCTGTCACATGAAAAAACTATTGTACCACTATGATGCTCCTAAATCTTTTTCAAGCACTAAAGTTAGGTCTACAAGAAAGGGGTGTGTCGGCCTGCAGGAAAGGGGTTCACGGCGGGGAGAGCACGGGGTTCTGGATGAGAAGGGGGTGCAGCTGGGCCAGTTTTTTTTAAAAAAATTGATTGGGTAAAGTTGTTTAACCGGAACTTGGCCGTCGGTAATAGGTTTGAATGGACGACCAAACTTGCCGTTCCAACCTTTAGCTTCAGCTTCGGCCACCAACTGACCGTTGGCATAGAAGACACCAGCGATGTCCTCCGCCGTCGAATCCAGCTGGACAATGAGATTAGTGTACTGCAGCTTTTAGCGTCGGTCTCTATTACTAATTGCAAAAATCAGCTTTCAAACAACATTGTCGGTAAACCCTGTCGCTAAAGCTCATTTTCTTGTAGTGATATAGAAATATTTAGATGGGAAGGTAGTTAACGAAGACTTTTTTTAGGTTAAAAATTTGAAATACACTGATTTCGATATTTGAAAACATTGAAAGATTTTTTTGAATATTTTTTCTAGATTTTAGAAAAACACCAAAACAAATTTAATTAATTTAGTGATCCAAGTTATTGTAAAACTACAAGACTTTGGAATTTGTGTAAATTAATCATGTCCCCAAATTTGATAAATTTTATTGTTATTAGAAAAAGCTTCCTAAAAGAATACGTCTTAATTACAAATATATACGTCGAAAGATCTATTGTCGGTGACTGTTAGAATGGTTCTTTGCTATGATTTGATTTTTTTTAATTAAATTATTTGATTCTCTTTAATTGGACAAGTTCTAAGGTATTATTTCTAAATATTTTGAAATTGATTAATTTAATTGTAAAAAAATTGTGCTCGCATTACAAATAGATGCATTAGTATTTATTTTAAATTCTCATTCATTGATTAAAAAAAAAAAAACCTGTTCTTCCATATCTACAAGTTTCCACTAGTTTCAAATTTAATGTTGGGGGAATTTTAGAGTCGGAAGAAAAACGGACCAGCAAACAGCGTGTGCTAAAAAAAAAAAAATTTTAAATCTTTTTCACTTTTTTTTTCATATTTTTCAATGACATCCATCACAAGAAACAATCAAATAACATTTATTTGGTAGTTAGGTACCTAGGAAACAGGAACCATTCAAGGGACATCACACTATCAAATATAGCCCATGCAGAAGTATAAGACGAAATTCATCGTTGCTGATTCTTATTTTAAAAATATAAAACAGCTACTCCGATACTTAAAATTTGTCAAGGAATCAAATCCTCTGAAGTGGGGGGGGGGGGGGGGGGGGGGGGGGGGGGGGGGATTGCAAGGGCGGTGGACCCCGACCTGGATGCTCACGAACGGCGACGGCTTTGGCCCCAAGGAGGTATATTTCTCCTCCTTCCACCTTTGGATGCTCCGCTTCTGGTTGCACCCAATCATCCCCTACTTTCTGGCGTTGTTCGAGTTGGCGCTGTTACAGGTCCACCTGAATGTCTTCCGCAACCTCCACGCCGCGTTGTATCTTAACGCGACTGACGGATATGATCTTCAACTCTCCGAGATCATGTTGTGTTACAAGTTCTCCGCCTACCCCCACGAGATGCTTCTTTGCACCAAATGGGGACCAACGCCTCATGTTCAAGCTACCCAACGAGGACCGTGGGTAGAAGGAAGACTGGTCACTGTGAGGGGGCTGTGGCAGTGCCCAATAGCTAGGGTGTCGGCCGTGCCCACGAGGTTCGACCTTGAATAGTTTTTCTTTTCACTTTCCTCAAACTCGTGACTGCATGGAACTGTTGCATGCAGGACATCTCGACATGGGGGCGGAGCTTCCGGATCATCGTGTCGGCTTCATGGACAATGTGGTGATCCTGGCATGCGTTTTCCTCAGTTGGGACCCCTACTACCTCCAGCTCATCGACCTCTGGATGTCGATGGCGGACGCCCAACCGCTGTTGATGGCATTCGGAACGTACTGGGAACCTTTTAGGCACGCTTGGCGCCGCGGCGGGTGGACGAGGTTCAAGGCGGAAGGGCGCTTTTCCTCGAGGTAGCGCTGCCATGTCTTCAACTGACAAGAACGAGGATCGCAAAGGAGGGAGGGTGGAAAGATGAGAGAGGAAGAGATAGGATCATCGTCCCGTCTTATCACCAATTTATAGACCCATGACCGACGCCTTGATCCCCAAAGTCAGCCACGTCGCAAAACGTAGCCATTAACGGCTAATCTGCATTAACTCCCCTTGGGAATCTCCGACTATCTCCTGAAGCGCTGCCTTCTTGTTCACGTGACCGGCCTCAAAAACAAGCGTCTCGTCTAATGGATGAAACCTCGATGAGACAAACAAACATTAATTCCCCTCGGGAGGTCCTGTCTCGGTTGATGGGTTGATCCCGATGCGATAAATGTCATACTCCTCGGAACCCTACCAGCCGCCGCAATTCAATTCGATGGCAGATGAAGATCCACAAGCAATGATCACGATCGGACCTACACCACTTGACACATGTCACCTCAAGTATGTTTTTCTCATCCGACAGAATGATCTTTGATACCAAATGAGAAAAAAAAAAGGTATATGTAGGGGTCAAAATTTAGGCCCATTAATTGTGCTCCATGTACCGGCGGAGGCCCAAGACTTGATTAACAAGGGCCCAGGACCCGGATAGCCCATCAGGTGAGGATCTGGCCCGTCAAGCCCTACCCGATGACTGAGCATAAATTCAATCAGTATTTCATATTCAATATTTGAATAAGGGATCATCAAAATTGATACGAATCCACGAGGGAAGCAGCTGCTAGTGGTGGATAGTGATGACGAATGGGACTATGAGAAAGTCATCACCCCATGTGACTCGATCTACCCCTAGCTTGAGCTGGCCATGCAGCGTCACCTTGCAGGGTTCAGTCAACCCGTAGCTTGAGTCGGTCGTGTGGTGTCACCCTACGGGATTCGGTCTGCGTCTCGATGGCTTGACCCGTAAGAACGGCATCGCCCTAAGAGACACTCTCACTTTCCCTAGCTTGAATTGTCTAAACAGCGTCACCCTTGAAGAAAGGTGTGGTATGTATCCGACCATGCACACGGTGAGTGTGGGAATAACTGATACTCGGCACGCCCTTTTGCGTATACACAACTAGACCTAGTCTCGGTCTATACGCGTTGATCCATACGAGGGGGAGCTGGCAACTGGTACCGGACCTTTCCAGATGTCGTACGTCCACGCGGAATATTCACACCCCCATCAACAGTATATCGTAGAGATGAAAATTCACAAGCATTCATTCGACAATTAAAGCAATGATTTTAAATTAAAAATGGTCTGATACATTTATCCATAAACACCATCCAGCTTACACATAATACTTTCTCAAGTTCATAGTGTTCCAGGGGGTTGAGATGGGTACCTTCCGTTTTCAATAGTGAGCTTATATGTTCCCTTGTCGTAAGCCTCTACCCACCCCGTACGAGGCTTCCCAAGTGACCCCGAGTTTTCCTACATTGAGTTCCTGTCGCAAGTAGGGAGTTCGGCAGGGATGCCTGCCTCCTTGCCGTAGGCGAGAGCGAACCATTTCCCCAGTTGGCTTCCTCCTGTGGGGCGGTGACACGCCTAGGAGGAGGATCCACTCGCCAGATAGGGGAAAACGATCAGGCACACTTTTTTTTTATTGAAGTGGAGACCTGGGCTATCCGGATCGTGGCTAATCGAGTCTTGGGCCGCCGGTACGTGGAGCCCAGTTAATGGGCCTGAAATTTGACTCCTACAATAACATTGTTCATTATTCTAATAACTCGCAAATGAACGATCATTTTGCGAATGATCGAGTGACAAGTTCAAGTCGGACTTGGTCAAAGTATTTTCTACCCGCTCGAATCTATATTTTATTATTTTTATTTCCTCTTCTCCTCTCACCCCCATCTAGACATTTTCTAATGAAATAGAAATGCATACATTAAACATTGTTCATTATTTAATCATAAGAAAGATGAATAATCAAAGATATTTTTATTTTTAAATCATATATATGTGTATATGTATCATATCTAATGAGACATGTATTTTTATAAAATATGAAATATATATTAATAAATGAAATCATTTATAGAAAATGTGAAAAAATTCACCGAAATATGTATCTCATTAGAGTGAGTAGATAAGACTAAGAGATATATCAGACTGCATTTTAAACTATAAAAAAGATTGTAGCAGCAAATAAAACCATGAATAGAGAGAAGAATAGGTATAATATTTGAGAGGGAAAATTAAACGTAGATAAAATGTAAATTTAAAAAATGATTTCCATATAAAAATTTAATAAATTCCAATATAATCCAAATCGTACACAGGCAGAAATATTGAACACTTCTTAAGTAATTGGGAGAAGAAAAAAAAGAGGAAGAAAGAGAATTTGATCATGAAATCTAAACTCCATCAAACCATTATAACAAGAAATATTGAATTTTTAATAAATTCCAATTCAAATAGTTCACGAGGAGATATGAACATCTTTGTACAAATAGGAGGTTTTCCCCCACCACTTGAGGGTTGAATCCCACCCCGTTTTTGGGGGTGGGATTGGGAGAAAAGGAAAAAAGAGAGTATATCAATAGAAAAAAAAGAAAAAAAGAGGGAGGCAGATCAAGAAGGCGGCAAAGGCGGGTGAAAGAGGTAGTGGAGATAAGTGGGGGAGGTGGCAATAGCGGGGGAGCCAGGGAGGTGGCAATGATTGGAGGATGGCAGGAGGGGGGAGAGAGAGGTCGTAGAGGGGAAGAGCGGGTGATGTCATGGGAGAGAATTGGTTAGCAACATAGGCAAAGGGGGTTGGCGAAGGATGGCAGCCAGCCCACCTCCACCTACTGTCACCCGCAACCACTACCTTCCCTCGACACCACCACACTCAACACCCCCCCTCTTGCTCTCTCACAACCCAGAAAATGGGGTGGGATTCCACCCTCAAAAGGGTGGGATAAGACCTCCCGTTTACAAATAAACAATGGAAAAAAACCATACATGAGATTTATAAACTGGCTTCAATGCTGGATCCACACAGGACATCAACATTGTTTTGGGCATTAGATGTCCAAAATTTCAACACAAAGACAAAAAATAAACAGGTTTGTGAGGAAGAATATGACATTAATCCATAGCTTCTCGAGACATAAAAATCAATCACCTTACATAAACAATAGAAAGATGAAGAGAGGATTCTGATCATACATAACAGAAATCAAGGACCCTATACATTGCAGGAAGTTTGCCATTCCCAATAGGAATAAGGAAAAAAGAAAAGTAACTTGGGGGGCAGTTCACCCAAAACCCGGCCAGATGGATTTACAATAGCGAATTGCCTCTTCGTACTACTTGAGTGGTATAAACCGTCGGGCCAACAGAACCCATGAAGCAATTGTTGCGCTTTTATACTCCATGAGCGGACAAAACATATGTAGCTTGTCAACCAAGTAGATCCCCAGTTCCGACAGTAGTTGCCAACACATGACGGATCAAAAAGGATTTCTTAGGCCAGGTACCTGAACATGTTGGGATTATCCTTGTCCCTCTCCAGATAGTCCCTAGTGATCAGATCCTCTATCCTCTTTTTGATCGCTTTGAAATCAGGCTGTATTAACAGGAGTAACTAATCAAACATGCAGAACCAAGATGGGACTACAATGACTGGAACTGGAAAGAAATCTGATATTTTAATAGCAGACTGAGTATATGGAATTTGTTGACATACATATGGTATAACTAATGCATAAGTACCTTGAACATACGACCAAGCTGTTCCACACATTCCATTACCAATTGTTGGTGACCCAAAACCTTACGACTCTTCATAATCCGAACAATTGATGCATCAATTGCATACCGCCTGTCCTTGTCAACATCTTCAATTACCTTCTTTTTCTCATCCACTGGAGGTAGAGGAATCTGAAACATTGACAAGCATTTTTTTTGTACTGTGAAAAAAGGAATGAAAAATACATAATAAATACAACGATTCATCATATATTCTATAACTGGCCACACCTTGATCCTCCTCATTTTGTCAGTAAATTTAGAGTTGAACTCAAATTGATCGGTGGGAGATATATTTTTTGTATTCGGCTCTTTGTTCAGAATCTTGTATTTCGCGCATGATAGAGAATGAAGCAACCGTACAACATCATCATCTGTGAGATTTAACTGAGCCATAATCTCTGAATAACTTAACCTATCCGATGCGTTAAATAGGAGCAGAGCAGATGCCTGTTAAGGAAGTAACCAGAGGCTCATTCACACTTATAACCACAAATCACCAATCCAGCACGTTAATCCATCTGGGACTTCATACAAAACAAGGTCAAACGCATACCTGATAAGTTGTAACTATCAGCTCCATAGTTTTTGGTTCAAACTTGCCATTAATGTTACAAGTGCCCAAGGAATATATCCATGTGAGTTTTCTGTGTTTTGTTTTCGTTTGATAGAAGTCCCTAAAAACTTCGACGCATTTAACCTGCATTGACACGATGGAAATTTAATACTTGAAACAGAACATCTTAGTTACCTGCGTAAGGGAAAGGTGAATGCTTACCATTTCGGCAGGAAGGTTGAGATCAAATGACTTGTAACTAGGCCAGAATCCAGTTGTAAGGACAGTGACAGTCAAGTCAATTCCTGGATTTGCTAGTGGATTATTGTTAAGATAATCCTCAAAGCTAGATTGGTTTTCCCTCGCCAATGTTAAATCTGTGACCTGAACACAGAATCAACAGGTGCAAACAACCATTTTTAGTAACGAATTCAATTTGGATGTCATATGAAAATGAATACTCAATTGTGCTGAAATTGAAACACACCATTCCCTCCATCTTTGAGGTGAATTGCCCACCACACTGCTGCTTCAGCTTGGTTAAGATGCTCCTCTCATGGTCATCATTGGCGCTCTTGTCGAATAGAAGACGTCGAGCAAGTTTCTTCCTAAAAATAATCTCACGTATTAAATAGGGAAACCCAACTAAAAGATAAAGTTCTTTACATAATAATATCAAAAAATGCATTAGCAGATAACAAAGAATTACCTATAGAATTCGGCAAACATATCTTTATCACTGATATATGCTAGCAACTTCACTACCTGCAAATTAATATAACTCAGCACAAGAAGTAGGAAACATATATTTCTTCTTTTTTTCATGAAGAATGTTGGTATTCACCAGTTCTATTATAGTTCTAAACATTCAGGCAGAGTATAGAAAAAGAGAGAAAAAAAGTGAGAAAGGGGGAGAGAGAGAAAGATGGGTGCCCCTATAAGCCCCGCACTCACAGATGATTCCTCACTCAATACAACAAGGCCATTTGAAATAAGTTTTGCTATGACAATCATAAAAATGGGTAGCATAAAAATTATATATTCGAATTAAACAACCTCATGTATGCAGAATTCAAGTAAATTGTTACATCCCCTAATTTTGTTTTGTGGATTTTGAAGTTTGATGAGGAAAAACCAATGAAAACGATACCAAAGAGATGGTATAGAGTAGTAGAATCTGGAAAGGAAATAAGACTGACACAAACTTTGCTGAACATAGCAGGAACATTGACAATTATTAATTTATAGCAGATATCATATATCAGTGTCCAGTGGTGGGAACAAATGTAAACCAAAATTTATTAAGAAGAACAAATGCAATTGCAACTGTCTAATGACGGTATTAGACAGTCATGCAAGGATTAATTGTTTGCATGTACAACATTAGACATTGGGTTTCTGGGGGAAATTTTAATGGAAGTTTAAACTTATAGCACCACCAACATCAGAAATGGAACTAGGGAGAACCAGAATTTTCATGCATGTAGTATATTCACAATAATGTCATGAATTATATTCAGGTTGACACATGCATACTGCTCAATACATTCCCTCATAGAAATTTAAAAAATATAGAAAAATTAAAAATAACATAATTAATACACATAAGGCGAGTTACAAACAAGAATACTAAACAAGATCATGAACAACGTCTCGTGTACCTTCTCAAGTGTCTCCTCAATGGCTTCGTCACTTAACTTCTCACTCCCACCCTTTTTCAGAATGTTGTCACAAAAAGTAGCCAGCAACTCAGCGCTCGAACTGCCTGCAACACCCTTATTGCAGAAGACCTCAAAAGCCTCTTTCAAAGCCTGAAGAAACAAGCAGACAACAGTAAACATTTATAACAGTAATATTAATTTGAGAAAATGCAAATGTCTAATTCTGACCTTATGAAAGAGAGAGTGATTGTTGAAGCAGTCATTCACGTATGCCAAGTATTTGTCATGCAGCTCAATAACTTTCCTTACAAAAACCTTAAAAAACAACTGATTCAGTGACCCTCTCTTTCAGCATGAATTACTGTAAAGAAATAATAATAAGCAAGACTAATGAGCTCCACCTGCTCTTGTAGACCAACCACATCCCTTTTTTCTGCCTGATAAAAGAGTAATTGTTAGCAAGAGTTTCATGATCGCATAAGCTAAATGATGGTTCTGCCACAAATCTGGTTGGGTAACTGAAGAGAATGGGTAATAGAATACATAAGGCCTCTGTTATATGTAATGGAAGGGGTGGAAAATGTTCTATATTTGTTTTAGTTTGTATTGGAAAACTCTCATCTTTGTCTAAGGGCATTTGTTCATTAATTAATAAAACAATGCATTCACTTCTCCACACCCCCCCCCCCCCCCAATACACAAAAAAAAAAACACTCATAAATGAAATTAAAAGAAAGCATAAAGCACATTTACTGTTGTCAAATGTTTTTTCTTTCTTTCAACAACTTGTGTTCAAGTTATAAAAATTTGACTTTATGCAAAATCATCAATAACTGACATTAAAATCAAGCAGTGCCTCTAGCATTTTTAACCTTTTTAGATTTAATGGTTAGGTGTATCTGGGGGTCGCCCGAGGAGTGGTGTAGACCCTATTTTTGGGCTATCTAACCCGTCAAACCAAAAGCCAAATGAGGCAAAATAGAGCCTCGTCTCCAACAACACTTCACTCCGGACTTCTACGACTTGACCGTAGGCCATAAATGCTGTAATCGAGTATTTTTAGGAAGGTTGGGAAAATTTGTTGCACAAGGTAAATAACATATATTATGCTTTTAATAATATTCAATTCGTTTAATGAGTGAATTATTGAGGAAGACCTGTATTGTTATCAAGAATTATTTAAACAGGAATCGTACTTTATAATAAAAAACACACATTACGTATGAAACTTAATCAATAATTCAAAGCATTAGATGACAAGGTAGAGAACAATGTAGGTTTTCATCTTCTCTGGACCTTAAATTATGAATGTTGAAACTACAGTAAATCTTCGGTCATAAAAGTTAAACCAATTCAACAACTGAATAACTTTGTTCTAAATGCATGAAGGCATGATTTATTAAAATCACAAATGATATTGTACAGCTATTAGGCAATGAAATAAGCACATGAAGAAAAGAAAACGATACAGAAACTCTGATCTAAGCGTGATAAGGGAATAAAATATTTCACCTTTTTATTACTTGCTGCATCCTCTGCTTGTTTAACCAGAGCAGTACCTTCGGCAGTGAACTGCTGCAGCAGGAGAAATAGCACCTATTGAATTCTATATGATGACAGAGTACGGAAACCAAAAGGAAAATGAGTTGAAACTCTTCCCACCTGTTTAAATATCAGAGATACAGGTTCAAACCCCGAGGTATCCTGGAGAAGAGCCTGTACATCCTTGAAAGATCTTCCACCTTCTCACGAAATAACAATACACTCAAAAATATGAAAACTGACCCAGCTTCATGGACCTATTTATGGCCACAGCACATGTACCTTATCATCTCGAAGTAAGGCATGACACCCAGAATGTCCTTTTCAAGCAACTGGCTGGCATACACAAACAGTAACTCATGCTGCACTTTCTGTTGAGTAAATAGAATCACCAAACAGAAGAAACGGAAGATTAGATCTCCTCAGTCATGAAATATCAGTATGATATTAATACTTGGACTCAATTTCAGCCACCAGATGATTGTATTGAGATTTTTCTACACATGTAGAATACACTACTTAATAGAGATAAGCAGGCAACTCAAAGATGACGATGTAGTAAAGTAAAAAAACAGTACCTCCAGCAACTTCTGTTCACTACTAACATGTAGGTAATGAGAAATTCTATCCTTCTCCCGTTTCAAGCACTCTTCAGCCTGAGAACAAACACCAAGGCAAAGCACATATCAGCAAACTAATATGGAGGATACATTTATACACTAACAAATTAGAAACAACAATGTTACTTTTAGCATATAATCAGGACATGAATCCTCTAAAATCCAATTCGAAGCCTTCCGCGAATAATAAGCAGCAGTATCGTTCAGCATGGCGGCTTCAAAATCATCTTCATAGTATTCCATACTACCTAATCCGATTTCAACAAATATGTCCAGCACATTCTTCAACAAGGCCCGATCAATCTGTTCACCCTCACGCTCTTGATCAATCTGAATTGAAGAAACATGAACATTAATCCAGCATGAAAACAGAAAAATATTACAAGACCAATGAAGTACAGGAACATGAACATACCAAAGAGATCACAGCATCCCTGACTTTACCGTTAATCTCTTGGTAGACCTGTAGAGGAAATCAGATGTAGTTATGATGCCAACAACGATGGGGAAAAAAGACAATATTGCTGACCAACCATGCATAAAAGTGGAACTAAAACCACGAAAAGTTCTAAATGATATATAATGGAAAAAAATCTATAGAATTATAAACAAAAATAAGATAGAAAGTTGTTGGATGTTCATTTACCAGATCACGAAAGCATGTAAGTCCTACTTCATTAAGTGCAGGAAGTGATCTCCGAGCAATAAAATACCGGTCAAGATAGTGAAAGAAACGTGAAAGCCACCTGACCATAACTTTGTGATTTACCCATCTTTTAACAAGTTCTCTGAGCATAAACTCATCATGCTTCTCCCTTAAGGATGGCAATACCTGGGAAGAGACCAAATGAATAGCAATTGATAAGACAATGTATCATCCTCTACTAGTGTATGGCACATACGACTGCACACAAGCACAAGGCAAACTTGCAAAAATTAAAAAAAGCATTACAAATGATGAAAAATACCGTAATTATATTTCAAGATATAAATAAAGCAGTTAAGCAATTTATGCTTAATTAATAGTACAGTCTACCTCTCTCAAGATTTATACTTCTGATCTGAATAATAAACTATAACAGAAATGAATTAGAACATACAACAAAATATTAAAAAAAAATCAAAGGTTTATTCTTCATACATAGATCTCATATTAAGAAAGTTAAATTAGGTTAGTTTCATAAAAAATAATGGCATTTTTTGGAGACTTGTGTGAGATGATTAGAGAGATATAGGAATGGTTAATAAAAAGAATAGGGGATGTTTTTAATGGGTAACAAATTTGTGATAGATTGTGCAATTGGCAGGAGAGATCTAGTGGTTGTAGAGATCAAATTTAAAGTTGGTTAATTGGACGATCTTAATGCATCCAAGTTATATTGTGTTGTTTTTTCCAAAAAAAAAAAGGATTAGACCAATCTTATTAATGAAAGATGCCCCTGTACAAGGAGACGAGAAATCTCCAAACGTGCTGCCATTATAGTAGCAAGAAATCTCCAAACGTTCTGCCATTATAGTAGCAAAGACATATGAATAATAAAATAAATGAATGCATTATCATGATTAAATATCATAAGACTACTTCAATGGAAAAACTACAAGATCTTGTTATAACTACAGTTCCTTCTACTACTGTTTTTTGCATAAACGTCAAATGCATAACATATGTTCGTTGGTCAGTGAACTAATTAAAACGAACTTAATGACATTTAAAAAGGACATCAGTTGATAAATTAAAAACTTTGCAATCACCTGTGGACATGCACCCCCAAAATTTAATATAAATAAATAAATTTTCGTGTTGCACCCCAAAAACTATTTTTCTTAAAAAAATCTATGGGACACGCAACATGTTATTTCCTCGAGATACTTTGTCACAATCATCACCTTACCAAGAGTTTCAAGCCTCTGAGGAGACATGACTAAAAGTCAAGCTCCGCATCCAATAGCTGGATGCATTCCATCTCATTACACAAAGGAGCATTCATATCCTTTGCAGGTCTACTTGAAACAAGATGCAGTATATTTGTATTATTGGTGGACCTTCTAAATCATTTCTCTAGTATCTATTGGCATAGAATGTTTGGATAAACTTTTCTTAATCATTAACTATGAGTGACAGAGAAATATTTTGATAAAACCTCAAAAGATTAAAACATAAAAGGATGAGGGCTGCCGCATTCTAAACAGAAAGAGAAGCATGGGAAATTAAAGTAATACATTTGCCAGCTAATCCAGATTCCTTTGCAAGAAACCATTTATTTTCTGATTCTGGATGTGATATGCCATGTCTTCTGTCTTGGTGCAATATTTTCTAAGCAAAGTTGTCCTTAACTATAAGGGGACAAAATTTTGGGTTATCGCCGATACTCTGCAAAACAAGCAAATGTGAGAGCCTGAATAAACGGACTGATATGCCAAAAGCATTTATGTGATGCTTGTTTTGTGGTTCCTCCTGTCAACTCCCTCATTTTATTACTTTTCAGCAATTCTATCCTTCATCAAATAAGTTCAAGATACATAACCTTCCAACAACAAGACATATCGTTTCTAATGACTAATATGCTATCCTTCCAATTTTCAGAAGAAAAAAAAAGCCATCCTTTCAAAATGTTGAACCTTCAATTGATGAAAACCTTATTCCAACACCACCTTTAAGAATTTTGGTACTCTTGCAAGAAAATAAATCAAAATTTCAAAAGAAACAAAGAATTTACCAAACAAAAAAAAACTGTGTCAATCACCACCACCTAATACCAACCTCAACACCCAGTCCCCACATGTTACAAGACCAATCTATGGGTTACAATTGGAATGGGCTATAAGTGAATTTTGGGGAATATAAGGAAGGTTTTCCATCTCCCGAAGGCTTCCCATGACCTTTCGTTTTAATTTGCCTTTGTATCTTTTTATTGGAAATCCCTCACCTCCTTTTGTTCAAGGGGCAACATTCTATCTATGAATAGCTCCGATCCTCTTTTCCTCTGGCTCATGTATCAAGAAAAGCTTCTGATGAAGACACACAGGGTGAAGTGGGCACCACATGAGGACACGACATGTCTGATTTGCAATGGAGGAGAGGAGTCTACATCACACATCATGATTGATTGTCCGATGGCCAAACAGATATGGAACCTCCTGAGGGAGGCCACAGAGGTAGTGGACGGTTTCACGTCATTTGATGGCTTAGGGGAGGCAGGGAAGAAGTTTCAAGTTTGTGGTGATAAGTGCGTGAAGGCCAAAGTTTCACAGTTGTGCGTCCCTGCGATCTCATGGGCGCTTGGCTTTCCCACAATCATAATCTATTCAGGGGGAAATCGGCTTACACGGAAAACGTATGGGAGATGGTGGTACATTTCATCAAGGACTGTGGCATTTCCTGCACCGGTGTAAGCAGGGTGTCATACATTAGGGGCAGAATTTCTATTGAGTAGTGTGGGTTGTTTGTACTGGGGGTTATATGACTCTTCAGTGGGTGCCTAGATGTGGCTTTGTTTTGCGGCATTCTCTTTCTTTGGGAATAAAATTAAAGTTAAACGCCTACCATTTATTCAAAAGAAATAAAGACCAATCTTTGGCAATCACTAAACCTAACAAGGCCAATCAATGATCACAGATTCACAGGACAGTATCAACAGCAAAATCATCCCAGAAAACCACACAAGATGAACAACATCACATTACCCAAACAAAAAAGGAAGCACATTTTCAAATAAATCAAACCAAGAGGCCCAACAGAATCCAATCCTCACCGTCGACGTGATGTACTCTTCAAACGACTCCCGGTATTTATCGTACAACTGCTGCGAGTAGTCGTGCGGTGGCTTCTGCGTACACATGTTATATATTGTCCTATCCAAAGATCACGACCCACAAAACAAAACATATCATCATCAAAACCTAACAGAAATCACAATCAAACAAAAACCCTAAAAAAATCAAAACCCAAGAATCAAATCAAAGCGTATACGTATAAAGCATCATGTAATCCTCCGAACAGAATTGAGTCTCGGGGACCCCTTCGAGGATGTTCTTCAACTTCGTGATCCCCTTCTGCATGAAATCCCATCCCTGCTCAAGGTCTATCGTCTTCCTCTCGCTCGCTGCCATCTGAAAAACAAAACAAAAACAAATCAAAACCTAGCGAACCAAATCAGAAACCCTAAAACCCTAGCTTTGCTCACCAGTCCCGACGGACAGGATCGATCGATCGAGAGAGGGGGAGAGAGAGAGATCGAATTGGAGACGAACGGACGAACGAGAGAGGACAAAATCCGAATTTTTAATTTAATAATACATAAATCAATATATATAAATGTTTCGCGAAGTCGTGAAATGGGTCTCTCTTTCGTGATCGAATCACGGCCGTTCATTTTGTGTACCTCGATTTGGAGATGGGAACAACGTCACATCATCCGTAGATCACGGTAGTGGCCCAGCATTATTAATAGTTGATTTTATTTATTTATTTTGGAAAGACATTTATTAATAGTTGAATTTTTTTTTGGTAGATTATTAATAGTTGAATTGAATCTACTATTGCGGAACGGCATCATCACATCTCTTTCCTCCAATTAAAAAATGGAATGTTTTATTTAATAACTGCTACAAATGCTTTTCATTTAATTAAATGTATTTTTATTACTTTCTTATTATAGGAATAGTACCAAGTTTTTGTTTTTGTTTTTACTTGTGTTTATGCAAAATTTAAGATTTTAAATCAAATTAAATAAGTCATAAATATATTTTAGATTTTAAAATGGATTTTAAATCATTTAAATTTAATAATTAAAAATTAAAGATGTTTATGAAATATATGTCAATTGAACTTCGTGAAAAATTGTTATTTTTATTATGGCATGAAAAAAATATATTACACTTTTTTTAACAAAATGGTAGGCAGTCGCCCTCTTTTATGTTATACAAAGAGAGTCTAAAAAAGGTACAAAGAAAAAAAAAAGCAAAGTACAACAAAAAAAAAGAAAAAGAAAACCAAGCGCATGGAGTGATTGGACAATCCCTAGATAAGGGATTGAACTGAGATGCCTCACGGATCACTATCGAATAAGGAATCTCTCCCCATAAAGCAAAATTGAACTCACGCCCGTATAGAATTTGCTTTAATCTTGAATGATTCATGTCGTCGACTCCCATATATTTTTCCACGTACAGTCTCTCTGAAAAATGATATAGTTCCTAGACAACCAGATTGACCAAATTAAATCATAGCAGGTACGCAGAGCTCAAAAACCTTAGTCGTAACCCTTTGGTCCCCAGGGTGTCGCAGCATCTGTCCCACCTCCCACAGTTCCTCCAAAGAAGAAAATCAATGCTCCATCCATGTCGCCGTGCATAATCAAACCCAAACCTGCCTAGCGATTGGGAAAAAAATAAACAAATGCTCCACTGACTCCGTTGCCTCTCTGCAAAGCGTGCATACAATATCTATTTCCGGAGCTCATCTTACTCAAAATCTTATGCAGATAGAAGGTCCATATAAAAATCTTCACTTTCAGTGGGATTTAATATGCAGTCCCATACCACCAACTTTGAAGCCATAGAAGACCCACTTTCAAATAATTCATTTTGTTGAAGCACGGTCTAATATCACATCTAGTAAGTCAACACAAATATATTGGTAGATTGGACAGAACCATGCAAAAGCGTGAGCCTGCGTCCAAAGCTCAAAAATCTGCTCTTTCAACCCGCCAACCTCTTCTCGAACTTGGTGACAAGAGGAAGCCATTCCCCTTTCAACAGCCGCCCAATGTGGAGGAAAAGGCCGAGATGACAAATCGCAAAACATTGGATCTCATACCCCAAGATGCACACTCGACCCTGGAGGGAGGGCTCGTCAACATTGATCCTTATGATGGAGTTTTTTTAAAAATTAATCTTCAAACCAGAAAATAGCTCGAAGCATTTGCAAATAAACTTGATCCCCTTAGCCAAACCTGGATCCGCCTCATTTAGAACGTCAACATATTAAACGTTAGCCCATTAACTGAACCATCCTCCACCGCCCGGGTCATCACTCTATTGAAAATGTATAAACGGACATCTTGATGGAGACCCCTATTGATGTGAAAAAATATATTACATGATATAAAAATTTATTATTCTATATGTTAAATGGATGGTTGAACATTCCATAAACATTTTGTATATATTGTATTATTCATATTAATGTTATAGTTACATCTTGCACATTTAGACCATGTGCATTTGGTATGTGCCAAGATACGTGATATGTGATACCAATAAAATTTGTTTAATAGGGATGTAGAGATGCATTTATGTTTAATATCTTAAGAAAGAGTATTTTAAAAAAAATTAAAACATGTGGGGATTGTATGTGAGATTGTCTACGGGACTAGTGATGTGTTTGGATACAATAATGATTTTTAAGCCTCAGATTTTATGCCCATTACAACAAACCCCATGAGGTGTTGACTTTTTTCACAATGAATTGATTTTTTTACAATGATCCCCACGGTTTTTTTCACAATCTTTTTTTTATTTTTTATAAAGGCTCTGTATCCAGAGCATATGAATACTAGGCTATTAGACCTCTAATATCTAGCCCTGGGGCTATAGACCAGTCCCGAAGGACAAAACGTAGTTGAACATAGAAATACTGGGCCACCAGACCCCTAATAACCAGCCCAAAGGGCTGCTATACTGGTCTCTAGGAACCCACTTTTTTTCACAATCTATTTATGTAAGTGATCCTACGAAGATTTATTTTTTCTATTTATGTAATTGTGTATAGCGCCTGTTATTCCACAATGAATGAATCAACTTGTTAAAACACCAAGGTGCTGACCGAAAAAAAAATTAGAGTTTTGTTCAACCACTTTTTTTTTTTTTTGAATCTAATGTTTGATATGATCCATTTTTTTATTGGCATGTTATGTTCTTTCTTTTTATATGATATTAAATAAATCATGTACATTTGTTTAAATGGTTTATTTTTTTGTTTGAAATTCAGATTCATACTACAAATATTATATTTATTTTTTTGTGATTTTAAATTTTTTTTCCCTTGAAATTCAGTTACATTTAAAATGTATCTGAATTGTATATGTTTTATACATTTTGTTTGAATGTGATTTTAAACAATGTTTTTGTTTTAAAGTTAGTTACATTCATTTTAAATTATGTACATTTGTGTAAACAATGTATAGTATATTTGTTGACTTAATTATCAAACTAATTTACTTTTTTTTTTGTTCAATCCGGTGTTTGAATATGGTGTTTTAAAATTCAAATATATTTAAAAATGTAACTGAATTTTACATGCATTTTACTCTCTATTTTTAGTGTGATTTTGAACATTATTTGCTTTTATTTTATAAACTCAATTACATTTGTGAGACTTATTTTTTTTAAATATCTGAATATTATATGCATTATATTTTTAAATATTTTTTGCTTTCTATCCATTTTATGTTTTTCATTTAAGTTTTAAAATTCAGTTGCATTTTCAAATATATCTGGATTTTATATGCATTACACTCTTGTTTTTAGTGTGATTTTAAACAATATTTGTTTGTTGTTTTACAAGTCAGTTACATTTGTTATATTTATTTTTGGAATTATATGCATTATAATTTTGGAATTGTTTTTGTGCATTTATGCAGTTTATGTTTTTCATTAATGTTTTAAAATTTAGTTATATTTTCAAATATATCTGAATTTTATATGTATTATACTATCTGTTTTTAGCGTGATTTTGAACAGTATTTGTTTGTTGTTTTAAATATTAGTTACATTTGTCATATTTATTTTTCAAAAATGTATCTGAACGTTATATGCATTATACTTTTGAAATTTTTTGTGCATTTATGCAGTTTATAATTTTCATTAAATTTATGTTACATTTCAAATCTATTTGAATTTTACATGCACTATACTTCATGTTTTATTTGTGTTTTTGAAGAATGTTTGTTTTTTCTTTAAATTCATTTAATTCTAAATGTATTTGATCTTTATATGAATTATATTTTATGTTTTTGTGTTGGGTAAACTAATTTTGTTTTTGTTTTAAAAGTGAGATACATTTTGAAATGCATTTGAATTTCAAAAAAAAGTAGAGTTGGAAATCAAAGGAGGTGGAGGTCGAATGAGAGCTCGAAAATAGCTAACCACCTCTCATATGATAGAAGGACAGCGGAAGGAATTTTTGAAGTGACGAATGATAAAGAAATTTTTCAAAAGAGGACGTTACCTAGTGACGAGGGAGTGTTGTATAATACAAATTGTATTAAGAGCGAAAAACTTAAGAAGGGTAGTATGGTTTTTGCCCTTTTGACCTTTTTAAAAAGTCAAACAAAGTACCCATGAGGTAAGGAACCTATTGAGAGGCTTCTGAATAGGCTAAACTTTGAGGCCCGTGTAACAAGAATAATGATTTTTGAGCCCCAACTTATAGACTCCATTACAGACCCTATGAGGTGACACGGTTGAAATTATCTTTTTACCCTTAAGTGTGCAATTTATATTTAATTCAATAACCGATACCTTAATTGTTGGAGACAATTATGATTATCATCCGATTTGATTGTTCTTTCTTTTAAAAACAAATTCAATTCAATCCAATTACTGAATTGCAGATCGATTGACAGTCATTCATTGATCATGTGTGTAATTAAACACAAAACGGAAATCCGATTCAGTTTTTGTGAGGAATTTCATTTTTTTTATGAGTGAATTGTTTGTGGCGATCGATTCACAATGGCAATCGTTTCAAGTTTGGCTGATTCGATCTTTCCGATTTTTTTTTTTTGCTTGAGATTCATATTCATACTGTAAAAAAGTGTGTAACTGGTTACGATGTTTTCAATATGTATAATTATGTATATTGAAACTATGAGCATGTTTAATCTTTTACATTCATTTTTCAACTCATTTACATTGGTGCAAACAGATTTTTTATTTTGAATATAGATATATGTAAGGTGTATCTAAATAATACATGCATATTTGTGTGAATAAGAATTGTATCTAAATCTGTATATGTATTTGTATTTGTATTTATATTTGTATATAAAAAAACTAATATAGGACTATATCTAAATTGGTATCTGTATTTGTATTTAAAAAAACTAATATATTCATTTGTATTTGTATATGAAAAAACTAATATACTCATCTGTATCCGAATCTGAAATTGTTTAGATACATCTGTATTGAAAAAACTAATATAGAATTGTATCCAAATATGTATGTATCTGAAATTCTAATATACTCATATCAGAAAAAACTAATATCTGAAATTCTCATGTATCTAAAAACTAATATACTCATATAGCTGTATCTGAAATTCTAATATATTCATCCGTATTTGTAATTGTATCTGAACAAAGGTGAAGGCAAAGATCAAAGGAGGTGGAGGCCGGATCAGGACTCAAAAGGTAATCGATCCACCTCTTATATGATAGAGGGCGACGAGAGGAATCTAAAAACGGTGACACCACATTACCGATCAATGGAGGATTGTTTTCTTAGGAATGAAAAGTTCAAATTAAAAAAAAAGATAGTATTGTCTTTAAACTTTGGGGCCATGAAACAGGACTATAGTTTAATATAAGTACACTTTTGAAGAGAGTTTAGAAGGTAGGGATACATCCCAATTTTCAAATACAAACGGTATATTTCATGTGCATTCTACCCTTCGGCATCTACAAATTTTTGCATTAATACAACTTTTTCATCAACCAAAAAAAGTTGAAACAACATCCACAGTTAAAACACACATAATGACCAAAGTTAACAATAATGCTTTCTAAATCCAGACATGAGAGACCTTGACATCTTGAAATTATTATTAAAAAAAATCTTATTATTCTCTCTTCATAATACATATAGAGAATGGTAAGCCAATGGTTATGCCTTTTCTTTTATCTTTTTTCTGCTAATCAATAACAAATCTAGTACATTTGTGTACAATTTTACAAATTTTAATACCAATCTTGTCCAGACGCTGGACGCCGCAGACACCGATGCAGCCATTCATTTATTGCCAGTGTTCTCGCAAACACGCCCGGCAAGCTGTAACAAGGAAACCATGTTAAGGTGAAGTCAAACAAACAACATTGCATAAATTCACAAACCATCATTCGATCTATTTAATGACCCTCCACTCCAAATGGACCATGCTCTGCGTTGGGGTAACATGATTTAATCAATTTCAAATGATAGGACCACTCAACGGCTCAAAAGATTACCTCGATATATAAAAAATGAAAACAATAACAAAATTAGCATGCATTTGGCCATTCAAGATCATCATATAGTGGGAAGCCCACCATTATCCAACAACACAACCCCACGAAAACTCACATAACAAGTCGATCCCTCAATGGGTTTTCAACTCATCCAAAATAACAGAAGTCTGGTGATTTTTAATACTCAAATGCTGGTGTGAAAATATGATATCTTGATGCGGATCCTGACAACCAATCAAACTCAAGTTTCTCACAGAGTAACAGGATGCAGAAAAAACAGCAAATCCTGTGATGTTTAAATGGTTGGACAATGTCTTTTTAGCCAAAGTCACCAGAGAGACTGCTTGAAATCCCAGACTGGCAATCCAGGATGTGTGTGAATATAAATATTAAACCTTTCCTTCAACTAATCAACAAATCACTTCCAAACTTCATGCATAATTGCAGGATGGCTCATAAGAAGGGAGAACTTATGTATAAAAATAAACCATTTCAAAGAATAACCAAAATGAGCACATATTACACGTGTCCTATTAACATAAATCATAGGCAAAAATTGAGCTTAAGAATACTTACCCTTTTAAGGCAATCACAAGTACACAACATATCATGATGCAACAAATGTGAACTGTGCAAACGCCCACACACGTCATAAAAGTTTGAATACAGCAGGTATGCCAACCAAATTGATTTAGGAAGATTACTCATCATCCTACAGATGCCTATGGCTAAGTCAAATATGTTCCCCCCTAAAAACTAGGCCTCATCATATACTTGGTATTTTAAAGATCTCTAGAGTTCTATATGCCCGTGTTTAATCACCAACACTGTATAGCATGATTAAATCATCAAATACAGTAAATATGCACAAGTGTCCACTAAACGAGCTTTACCTGTCAAAACTCAGATCTGCAAATTTGTTTCTCTAGAGG